>CM076575.1:2036241201-2036442078 GCA_034641835.2 Pinus albicaulis
AAATTACGCGCCAGTCATATTACCAAGTACTTCTTTAAGTTTGATAATTATTTAATCGGTAAGGGTTAGTTTGACTAATGTAAGGAATTTACAATATGTCACTCATAATTGTTATGAGTAAGTTATGTGAATAAATCTAATGTCATTTATCAAGCGTATGACTTAAGGAATTACATACGTACGGAGAAAAAGAAATATAGTATGGTAAAAAAAAAAAAAAAATTATTTTTTTAGTCATGTATGTTACACAACTAATGTGGTTCATCCTTAGGAAAATGTGAAAATCCAATCGATCTTATTGAATAAATAGTGTGGATGACAGGACAACGTGAAAATCCAATCGGTCTTTTTTTTTTTTTTTGTAAATTTGGCAGTTCCTTGCTAGTTTTTTATTTATCAAAAAAGGGTAGGTTGCAACATACATACATACTTGGTGACCTCAATCCAATCGATCTTATTGAATAAATAGTGTGGATGCATCATTGCCGGTATTAGTCGAAGAAAACTAGTCATTAAAAAACTAGCCATTTAAAAACTAGTCTTTAATGAATTACTTAATTAGTTAATTAAATTTTTTTAATTGATTAATAAATATTAAATTAATAGATATTATAATCATAAAAATAAAAAGTATTATGTAATATTTAATTACAAAATTTTCATTGATTAATAATATTAAATTAATAGATATTATAATAAAAAAATATTATGTAATATTTAATTAAAATTTTTAATTGATTAATAAGTTTTAAATTAATAGAAATTATAATAATAATAATAATAATAAAAAGTAAAAAGTGTTATGTAATTTTTATAAAAATTACATAATACTTTTTACTTTTTATTTTTATTATTATTATAAAAATACCGAGGAGAGAGTGAACCTAACTTACAAATGTACATAGAAAAGAAACACAATTTACCTAATTCTACGCTAGACCAAGTTATACTTAACTATTTCCTATATGTCGGAACATCCTAACTATATAAAGATATATATAAATATATTAAATAAGTATTTTATTTTATTTTAAATATTTGAGAGAAATAAAAAGTATACATAGTTTAATTAAGGGAAAAGAAATGGATATAGTCCTTATCTTAGGTTGATAGAAATTGAGGTTCTCTATCATGTGCGAAGTTTTGTTGCGATAGAATATTATGGGGTTGTTTAACTAAGAGGAATTTTTTTTGAGGCTAGGGGTTTCTCCTCACCGCAGATGGGCATCTTAAGGTTGGAATTTATGAAAGGAGCTCGCGGTTTTGAGAAGTGGCAGGATGGAGGAATTAATAGGTTACTCTTCTAATCCTGGTGGCATGGTAACGTTTGGTCTCAGATGCTATCTCAAACAAATGATTTGTAGGTTGGTTTACAAATGGCATGCAAATCACTCATGAAAATGTAACGTAACAACTTCAAGAAGCAGTGTGGTCGAAGGTTTCACCTATGGCTACTCTAGGGTTTCCATCTGAGGGAGCTCTGGAAGCTATGTTGTCAACAAAATTCCAAAACTTTTCAAGGGGAAAAGTTTCAGAGGCGGTCTACGAGGGTTTAAAAAAGTTTGGATCCATCCTTGTAACACAGTTCTCAAGTTCTCCACTTGATAGTTCTATAGACTTGTTTCTTTTCAAACCAAAGGTGCGATTGGAAGATACCTCTCAATTCTTGATATGGTTTTCATTGAGGGTGAAAGCATGGGAGGGGTATGTAAAGACGTGGTGCAAAGGCTACCTGGAGGGTTCTCACATATTTTCGGTGACTCCGTTATCACAGTCTAGTTTCAGAGTAGAGGGTTCAGTAGTCTTAAGTTTTCATTAATAATTCTAGGTGTGCTAACAGTTAAATTGTCAGCGCTAATTCAAAATTTGATATGGAGGCATTGACAAATCAAACATCAGTAGAGATTTGAATTTCAAGACACGTGATTGTTGACACATCAATTTCCCACGCAACCTATCATCATTTGACAGATGGAGCTGATCAATTAATTGGTATGCCATGTTTTTTAATTCTTTTCAAATGAAATTTTGTTTGAACTTGCGTCGCCAAAGGGTGATAATCATTATCAAAATGATGGTATGATCAATGGCATGAATGCATGATTGTGATTATACCGGTTTTTGTTTTCACATTTCTTGTCTAAGCCCAAGATTTTATGTGAAGGGAATCAACACTAAGTTTTCATGTCATGCTATTATTTCCTTTTGAGGTATATATCAGTTAAAGATCCCTGCATAATCGTGAAACAAATAATGTTTTCTCTTCCATTGCTTTTGTTTATGAAGCGTTGGAAGTTATGGAGAAAAGTGGTCGACTACACATAAGCAAGCCTGGGGAAATTGAAGCTCTCGAAGCCATCCCATAAATTTGAGAGTCATTTCGACAAGCGGGTTGGGAGGAGTTTTCTTCTAGGTGTGATGGCTATCACAATGGAGTGGCTTGGGAATTTGCAGAGAATTTTGATGGCTAGGGGGTTAGCATTGTTGTAATATACTTTCCACTTTCATAGGAAACAATTGTAGAGACTACAGGCCTCTCGGTGGATGGGGAGCGGTGGTTCAAAAATTGAACCTTAGCAGGCATCGATATTCCATTTTTTTTTTTAAGGATGAACACAAAGACAAGCCATGGCGTCTAGGAATATAAATATCTTGGCTCAAAAAGGAGTGTGATCAAATCCTCAGGATAACTCAAGCCTTTTTGAACTATGAGGGATGTTCCAACAGGCTCAACATGTATCACTTCAATTTTCTTGCTCATGTTTCTGGAAAAAATAGAATGAATGTCCCTTTCTTTTTGCTTCTGAGTCTAAGGAAAATGTATGCAAGGGTTCAGGGAAAACCAGACGCATCCCCTCACTTTTTTTCCCATAAAGTTCTAATTAAACTTCTGATAGTAAATCATTTGAAAAATGTTAATAGATTCTGGGAGAATTTCTTGTTTTGGGGCGTATTTGTAGAGTTAGTCTCTCCTAAGTCCAAAACCACTAGCAAGAAAAGGAAACTAAAGAAATGTGTTCAGACCCCTGAGATCCTAGAACAAGGCACCTCATATATTCAGACCAGAAGTAAAAATAAATCCTTGTTAACATAAACTATTGTTCCAACTCCTAAGTTAAAGAGGGTTTATACAAGAAAGAGTACAAGGATTATGGAGGAAAAATCCTTATATCCTCCTCGAGTGCCATCTCTTGAGTTGCTATAGAAACATGCAAATGTTGTAGAAGATAAACTTGTTGAAATAGGCGAGGGTCAACCTGAGACAGAGGAAAGGGAGAGTTTAAAGGAACCCACTCTAGCTTAAATTTATGGGGTTAGAACGCCTCATACCATGCCACTAAATAAACTAAGGCTGAAGTTCAAACTCAAAAAGAATCCTAGCCTATAAAATCAAGTGATTGACCTAGATGACACACCCCTGAAATGTTTGCTAATAAACGAGGAGCATCCTACAAGTTCTAATAAGCACAAAGTTCAAAGGAGAGAACTTGGCCCCAAGGCCAAGAAGATTAATTCAGAGAAACCAAGCAATGTAGACCTTTTGCTAGAGGTCGCAAGAAGACTCAAGTAGGGATCCAATATCTCGAGTTGAAAACCTCTTTTTTGAGTGCCAAACTTGAGGAAAGGATTGCACCTCGAGAGATTTGATCCCTCTCGGCGCTTGATAGATCTGGAGTTAAGATGGATCTAGGTTGGTTTCAATCAAGTGCGGCCAAGGAAAATCTATCGAAGATATGATTAATTTTATCAGTAATATGTAAATATATCAAATATTAATATAATCATTTTAAAACGCTAAATATGTCTGAGATTATCCTGATCATTTTAATTTTAAATTTTCTTAGTAACCTTAGTTTGTTGAGATGATAAATATTGTTAATAACTTAATGATGAAAAATTATGAAATACATTTTTTGAATGCAAAGTGACAATAATAGTGTTGAATGATAGAAAATGTGAATAATAAGAATGTAGTCAGTTACAAATAGTATTCATTGTGATCAATCTTAAACTATTTTCTTCTACTATTCTTATAATTTGTCACCCTTGTTAGTTTTGTCATCTTTTCATATCGATTATATGAAAAGGACAACTGAAATTGTAAACCATTTAAATCTTTACCTCGAGCCGTTGTAGTAAACATGATACCTTGTCTCTCTTGCTCTCCAATATTAATAGGTTTAATTACTATAACACAAAATCAATGTACAATGTCAATAATTTTTTCTGCTTACATTGAAATCAATGCATATTGTTAATCCAATCACTTTAAAATTAATGTACCATCATACATCCAATTACATCAAATCAGAAATCAACATCTACACTAAAATCAATGCATCTAATGCAAGTAATCAAATAAAATTAGAAAACAACTTCTACACTGAAATCGATGCATCTAATGCAAGTAATCAAATAAAATTAGAAAACAACTTCTACACTGAAATCAATGCATCTAATGCAAGCAATCAAACAATATTAGAAACCAATATCTACACTGAAATCAATGTATTTATTGCAAGAAATCAAATATCATTAGAAATTACCATTGTAGAAATTATACAAACATATGTATATCAATGGATTCAATCCGATCTAACAATGTACTAAAGCTAGATATTGAATCGCTTCTACAAACCAATTTCAGAAATTAAACACAATCGCCAATCACATGAAGCAAAGAAGAATCAATCAAACCACAACACAGATGATTTCCTGGGGAAATATTTCTGCTCAAAACCCCTCTATCATATATTGTATATTCCCCAATGAATCATTAAACAATTACAATGCACTCTTCTCACAAGAGTGTCTTGCAATCTGCCTATCATCTCACACTGATCCAGACAAAATCAGGCCAACACTTAGCCAATTCGCAGCCTGTCTTCAGCCCGCCTTTCTCACGCAATTCCTGATGAATGAAATCCCTATTCTTTAGGAATTTCAGCCTTCCTGAACTGCGCTAGTATCTTGGGAAATCCTATGGTGTTTTAACTACATCTGGGTAGTTTTCTAATAACAAAAAATATAGTCAACTTCCCTTTAACCTTTGTCTTAATTGGGTCTTCATCAGAAATGACATGCATGCAGCTATTAATAGTAAATCATCAGTCACTTGACAGATCACTGCATGTGAATTAAATCTGATTTAAGTCACTTGACCTCTCACTAGTGCAACAATCAGTTACAACTAGTTAGATTGACTTTAACTCGCTTAATTGAGTTAACTAGTTTCTCATGCATTAAACTAATACACTAACTTCAACTTGGACTCTAAAACAAATAGAATCACTCTACATGCCTCACCAACCACCCTTAACTCGAATTTCATGAGCTAACTAAGTCTATCACACTCAGTTAACTATTGCAAGTGATTATGAGATAAGATTACAATTTATTGCCCAATTTATTTAAGGGATAAATAAATTTGACACGCATTTATTCTAATTTAATTAAAAAATAATTAAATCAAAAGCCTCCATGGTAGCCATTTCTGGATGCCATTTTTTGGATGTTGTTTCTGGATGCCAATTTTAGTGTTTATTGTTGCAAATTTCAACACTCCCTCTCAACAATAAAGGAATCAATCTGTCCCGATCCAGTACCTTTGGAATGTTCTTGCATGCATCACTTCTCTAGTGTTGTTCGCACATGCAACTCTTGCATGCAACACTTCTCTAGTGTTGTTCGCACATGCAACTCTTGCATGCAACTCTTGCATGCAACACTTCTCTAGTATTTTTCACACATGCAACACTTCTCTAGTATTTTTCACACATGCAACACTTCTGAAATTGAATAGCCTCCAAACAACTGAATCAATATAATGCATCTGTCATAAAAGTCTTCTAACTACTACTAGCTATTGCACATGTCTATTGGGCTCCCTGCGTTGCTGACATCTGCATCCATGCACTCTGAACTGCTACCAACTCTGATCTACGCTCCAGTATCTGACACCTATCACTCTGATTTATTTCTTCCTAAAATCTCACTGCATCAATCTAACCAATCGTTCCTACTACTGTTGTATTGTGGGCTCCCCATAGTCAAGTTCGATTCATAAGACACACCATCTCAATGAATCTTGCCCAAATTTCTTCTTGGAATTAATTCTACACATCGCCCCACCTCACACCTGGAGGTATAGCTGCATGTACTCCCTCTGCCCCTTCTGGCTCAAAATTCCCCCCTCCTGGAGGTCTCTACTTGAGTGGTCTCTTCCACTCAGTCTCCTCTCTAATTTTCCAATTATGGCTGCTCCACAACCTTCTGAGTCTGCTTTTGAGACTGCATGTTGAGATGATCCATCTCAACCACCAAGGCACTAATCTCTTCTTTACTCCTCAAAACTTTGCATGTATCTTGTACCTCAAGTGCATGCCAGTTCTTGACTCGCGCACATTGTAATTGTCCTGCCGTCACAAAATTTTCTAAAAAAAATGTTGATTTTAAATCGACGATATCTCCCTCATCCGAGCTCCAATTCAACTAATTGTTTTTTTCAATTTGGGTATTTTTTCGCAAGGAATCCAAATATGCTATTTTTTTTTTAAATTTTGTATCAAATTTTCTAGATATTCTCTTCAAACTTGCGCACCCAAATAATTCTTGCTTCGATACCATGTGGAAATTATAACACAACTCTAATACCATGTAGAAATTATACAAACATATGCATATCAATGGATTCAATCCGATCTAACAATGTACTAAAGATAGATACTAAATTGCTTCTACAAATCAATTGTGTAAATTAAACACAATCAACAATCACATGAAGCAAAGAAGAATGAATCAAACCACAACACAGATGATTTCCTAGGGAAAGCTTGCTGCTCAAAACCCCTCTATCATATATTGTATATTCCACAAGGAATCATGAAACAATTACAATGCACTCTTCTCAAAAAAGTCTCCTACAATCTTCCTATCGTCTCACACTGATCCAAAAAAAATCGGGCCAACACTTAGCCAATTCTCAGCATGTCTTCAGCCTGCCTTGCTCACACAATTCCTGATGAATGCAATCCCTATTCTTTAGGAATTTCAGCCTTCCTCAACTATATTAGTATCATGGGAAATCTTGTAGTGTTTTAACTACATCTGGGAAGTTTGCTAATAACACAAATGATAGTCAATTTCCCTTTAACCTTTGTCTCAACTGCGTCTTCATGAGAACTAACATGCATGCAACTATTAATAGTAAATCATTAGTCACTTGACATATCATTGCATGTGAATTAAATCTGATTTAATTCACTTGAACTCTCACTAGTGCAACAATCAGTTACAACTAGTTAGACTGACTTTAACTCACTTAATTGAGTTAATTGATTTCTCATACATTAAACTAATACACTAACTGCAACTTGGACTCTGAAACAAATAGAATCACTCTACATGCCTCACCAACCACCCTCAACTCAAATTTCATGAGCTAACTAAGTTTATCATAGTCAGTTAACTATTACAAGTGATTATGAGATACTATTACAATTTATTGTCCAATTTATTTAAAGGATAAATAAATTTGACACACATTTCTTCTAATTTAATTAAAAAATAATTAAATCAAAAGCCTCCATGGTAGCCATTTCTGGATGTTGTTTCTGGATGCCAATTTTAGTGTTTCTTGTTACAAATTTCAACACTCCCGCTCAACAAGAAAGGAATCAATCTATCCTGATCTTGTACCTTTGGAATGTTCTTGCATGCAACACTTCTCTAGTGTTGTTCGCACATGCAACACTTCTCTAGTGTTATTCGAACATGCAACTCTTGCATGCAACACTTTTGAAACTGAATATCCTCCAAACAATTGAATCAGTATAATGCATATGTCATCAAATTCTTATGATTGTTGCTAGCTACTGCACATGTCTACTAGACTCCCTACACGGCTGACATCTGCATCCATGCACTCTACACTGCTGCCAACTCTGATCTGCGCTCCAATATCCAACACCTGTCACTTTGATTTATGTCCTCCTAACATCTGACTTCATCAATCTAACTGATCCTTCCTACTACTGTTGTATTGTGGGCTCCCCGTAGCCAAGTTTGATACATGAGACACACCATCTCAATGAATCTTGCCCAAATTTCTTCTTGGGATTAATTCTGCACATCGCCCCACCTGACACCTGGAGGTATAGCTGCATGTACTCCCTCTGCCCTTCTGGCTTGAAATTCCACCCTCCTAGAGGTTTCTACTTGAGTGGAATCTTCCATACAGTCTCCTCTCTGCTTTTCCAATTGTGGTTTCTCCACAACCTTCTGAGACTGCTTTTGAGACTGCATATTTAGAGGCTCCTTCTCAACCACCAAGGCACTAACCTCTTCTTTTCTCCTTAAATCTTTGCATGTATCTTGTACCTTAAGTGCATGCTGGTTCTTGATTCTTAAACATTGTAATTGTCCCGTCGTCACAAAATTTTCTAAAAAAAAGTTTATTTTAAATAAACGATATCTCCCTCATCCGAGCTCCAATTCGACCGATTTTTTTTTCTTTTCAATTTGAGTATTTTTTCACAAAGAATCCAAATATGCTATTTGTTTTTGAAATTTTTGTATCAAAATTTTTAGATATTCTCTGCAAACTCGCACACCCAAATAATTCTTGCTTCGATACCATGTAGATATTATAACACAACTTTGATACCATGTAGAAATTATAAAAACATATGTTTATGAATGGATTCAATCCAATCTAACAATGTACTAAAGCTAGATACTGAATCACTTCTACAAATCAATTGCGGAAATTAAACACAATCGCCAATCACATGAAGCAAACAAGAATCAATCAAACCACAACATAGATGATTTCCCTAGGAAATCTTGCTACTGAAAACCACTCTATCATATATTGTATATTCCACAAGGAATCATGAAACAATTACAATGCACTCTTCTCACAAGAGTCTCCTGCAATCTTCCTATCATCTCACATTGATCCAGACAAAATCAGGCCAACACTTAGCCAATTCTCGGCCTGTCTTTAGCCTGACTTGCTCATGCAATTACTGATGAATGCAATACCTATTCTTTAGGAATTCCAGCCTTCCTCAACTGCGCTAGTATCATGGGCTATCCTGTGGTGTTTTAATTGCATCTAGGAAGTTTGCTAATAACACAAATGATAGTTAACTTCCATTTAACCTTTGTCTCAATTGGGTCTTCATCAGAAATGACATGCATGTAGCGATTAATAGTAAATCATCATTCACTTGACATATCATTACATGTGAATTAAATCTGATTTAAATCACTTGACCTTTCACTAGTGCAACAATCAATTACAACTAGTTAGATTGACTTTAACTCACTTAATTGAGTTCACTGACTTCTCATGCATTAAACTAATACACTAACTACAAATTGGACTCTAAAACAAATATAATCACTCTACATGCCTCACCAACCACCCTCAACTCTAATTTCATGAGCTAACTGAGTCTATCACACTCAGTTAACTATTACAAGTGATTATGAGATAATATTACAATTTATTGTCTAATTTATTTAAGGGATAAATAAATTTGACACACATTTCTTCTAATTTAATTAAAAAATAAATAAATCAAAAGCCTCCATGGTAGCCATTTTTGGATGCCAATTTCAGTGTTTCTTGTTGCAAATTTCAACACTCCCACTCAACAAGAAAGGAATCAATCTATTCTGATCTTGTACCTTTGGAATGTTCTTGCATGCAACACTTCTCTAGTGTTGTTCACACATGCAACACTTCTCTAGTGTTGTTCGAACATGCAACTATTGCATGCAACACTTCTGAAACTGAATATCCTCCAAACAAATGAATCAGTATAATGCATCTGTCATCAAAGTCTTATGATTGTTGCTAGCTACTACACATGTCTATTGGACTCCCTGTGCTGCTTGTTAGGGTCCCGTGATTTGGCCGATTGGTGAGCCAAATGACGATGTAACATCAAACCAAGCTTTGGAGCCCAAGGACCTAGCCTTCTTGGACTCAGAGAGGGCTCTCTCTATGTGTAAAAGATATCGGTGTGTTTGCTTATGGTGTTCTGATATTAGGCTAGTTATGAAGTGAGTTTTTTGATTTTTGGTTTTTTAAGTTTGTGAGGGATAAAACTGATCAAAGATATAAAACAGGTAACAAGAAGTCAGATCAACTGGGCTATGGGGTCAAAAAGGTCAAGGAAGCTATCAGATGATGATGTAAGGCTGCTATAGGGCCGATTTGATTCAAGGTAGAAAGGATCTTTGGGCAAAATGGAGTAAATGGAGATCAAGTTTGTGAAAGACGAGGGATTTCAAGTATAACTAGTTGATAGCAGACATAAACATGTTATAGCAAGCCATTAATCATGCTAAATATAACTATGAGCTAATTAATGCATAGAAATCAAACATTCCAGCCATGCATAGAAGTATAATACCTTCTAACTTCGGGAAATGGCTATCAGACTTTGGGGAAAACACATAAGATAGACTAAAAACTCATAAAACTATGTTGGAATGCCTAAACACAGTCTCTAAGTCATTGGGCACTTTGACAAACAAGCTTTCATAGTTTTAGGCAAAGGGCTAGATCGGGACTAGGCCTCCTTGGTTCAACAAGATGATAAGCTAATCAGTCAAAGAGATAGTTTCATGGAAAGAACTATGGACAATCATAGGTAAGCAAGGCACACCATACATCCTACTCAACATGCATAGAACTTATGAATAAAACTAGCAACAATACCTTAAGTTACTAAAGAGCAGTTAAGAATTCTTTAGTATAACTAAGGAAGAAGAAAACAGAAAGCTATGAAGATTCAGGAATTTTGAGGTGCCTCCATGGGCATATCTCAAACTTAATCTCTACTGATCTATAGCAGCAAGAAGCATGTATCATGAATGAAAACTAGAAGACAACAACAAAGCAAGAAACACTATACCATTCTACCATGTCATGGAATCCATCAATAATCCTTCATCATTCATCAAAAGCATCCGAGAGGCAGTCCAAAATCATAACACAAGTATGTTCTTCAAAGCTCATATGACCAATATATTGATTCTTCTCTCAAGTTCAGCCTCTGTTTTACAATGAAACCCATGGAATAAATAGGCTTGAGGGAGGAAAACCTCATGGAGCAACTAGTTATCCCATTGGCCTAATTAAAATATCTAAACTTGTCCTTGAGGCTTTGCAAAGCCTAAGGCACAAAATATCCCATAAAATATCTAAAAAATGCTAAAAACGGAAATTATATTGACTTTGCAACATTTTCCAAGTGAAAAAATAGCTAAACGCACATTTGGAAAAAGCAGATTTTTGAGGTTCAAAAATTACAAAAATACTTCAAATTTATATCAGGAAAAGATCCCCTAACTTGACGGAAACAATTGGCAGCCTTCCCGGTGTCGAAATGAGGCTCATGATGGCCCGTTGGAAAGCTCTCTATGTCTACTTTCCGGCGCAACTAAAATCACCTCAATCTGATGCCTGGAAGTCCTCCAAATCTGTACCTGTGTGTAAAAAGACAGGAAATAGCAGACTGCTGATATGACGGGCAGAATGTGCAAAAAGTGAGCATTTTTCGCCGTTTTGAGGGGGTGAATGATCTCCAAATGCTCTGAAAATCACTGGGGACCTGCTCATAGAATTATGGCATCCACTGGTATCATCCTTCTCCCTTGAAAAATCCTCAAACTGAAATGGCGAAATTATGAGTTTTCGACCAAAAACCCAAAAAATGCCAAAAAACAAAAAGTTGTCGAAATGGGCCCAAAATTGGCATGCATGACCCTCAGGGGTCCCTAGCAACATGCTCCAAAGCTGAGGCCAAAATATCAAGGGCTGATATGCTTTTCTCCTTTTTCCGTGCCGGGCGTTTCCCCTTTGCCTTCTTCAATTTCTCTTGGGCTGCCTTCAGTTTGCGCCGGGAAAACTGATTCAACTTTCGAAAGTGCTGTGTCCTATTTCTTTGTAGCTCTAGATCTCTGTTCGCCCTTTCAAGCTTTATCTCCAAGTGTTTGTTGGCTCTTTCAAGCCATGCCTCTTTGTTTTCTTCAATTTCCTGCTCAAGGAATGCAGTGAGAGGAAAGGCTTGGATATGGGCTTGTTCTTCTTCTTTCTGCTTTTCCAAGGCTCTTTTAAGCCCTATGGTCCTAGGCCTCTTCCGCCTAGGCTGGTCTCCCTCTTCCTCCTCATCAAAATCACCAATGAGTTCTTTTATCCTTGCTTGCACCTTAGCTGCTTCATTTTTGTATTTGATCTCCCGTGCTTCATGAACAGTTGTGTGAACACTCATCTGTTTGTTTTGGGTTTCCAAGAAATAGTTGAAGTTCCTTTCCCGTTGAAGATCATTCTCCAATGTCTCAATTTGCTCCTCTTTATGGATTAGGAGGTTTTCAAGAAGGCGGGCCTCATTATCCCTGTCATCGCTTTGAATTGGGATGACAGCCAATGCACCTCCATGCTTTGTACTTTTTCCAACTTTGCTTTTCCCTTTGAAGGCCAATCTTGCACTTTTCCTCCTTGGCATGCTAGTAGGTGTCCTTTTGGGCGATTTCCTTTTGCTAGGAACAACCTTTGTCACTGTTGGAGTGGTAGCCTTAGACCCTTTCTTCCTTGCTGTGCTGAGCTTTGTTCTTTTGGGAGGAGGAGACACAACTGATTTACCCTTGACATCTTCTTGAAACTGTTGCTCTCCTTGAGGCTGCTGGATGTTTTCTTCTTGCTGTTCACTTTGTTGCCCCTGCTCGCCAACATCAACTTGTTGTTCTTCATCAATGCCTTGTTCATTTGGTGTTTCAAACTGCTGCTCTTTTTCGCCAAAATCAAGCTGCTGCTGTGCTTGGATTTCCTGCTCATTTTGTGGCTCAAGAGGTGTCTCAATTTCCTGCCCAAGCTGTTGTTCTTGTCCTTCCATATCAAGCTGTTGTTCTTGTCCTTCTTGTGCCTGCTGACCTTCACCTTTTGTTTGTTGTTGTTCCTCATCTCCTGTCTGTTGTTGCTCATCCCTTTCCTCTTGCTACTGTTCATCCCTTTCCTCCTGCTGCTGACCTTTCTCTTCTTGCTGTTTACTCCCCTCTCCTCCTTCCTGCTGTCCTGGCTGTTCTGTAATCATTTTGAGCTTCCTAGGAGTGGGCCTGCTGGACAAAGGCACAGGACGATGAACAGGCTGAGTGGGAGACACATGGACAGGAGGAACAGTAGAGAAATCTGGGTGGCTGATAAAAACATCCCATGGAACCTCCTTTTTCTCTAACTGGTGTAGGATGATAATTTTTATTAAAGAATGATGGAAAAGGGAAGGTATTTGCAGAGGTGGGGCCTTCTTCTAGACAGTAGATGCCATCTTCTCGATGCTCTTAAATAAAAAGTAAGGGAGATTTAGTTGCCTGTTTCTAGTGAAATGCATTAACAGGCGGACATGGTAGGCATAAACTCGATCAAACCTCCCTTCACAAGTAAAATATTTCATTATGACTTTCATAAGAGGAGCATAGTTGTCAAGAAGATATGAAAAAGGGAAAATAGCAGTGAAAGCATCTCTATGCTCAGGCTTGATGAAAGGCTTGTAATCTTCTAAGTCAAGATGGGCCTGTTTGAACCATTTTTCGCCATGATATGGAATCTTGGTGGCCTTGGACACTGATCTTGGAGAAAACTTGAAATGAAGGTCTGCTACCCTGAAATGCTTGTCCTGGAACCTCAGGGTGCATAGGTGTGTCAATGGCGAGAAGCTTTTGACTTCCTGTATCTTCTGGCAGAAATCTAGGCAACCTACTTCATGGAAGTTGAAAAGGACGGATGGATGAGCATTAACCTCTTCTGTAGAGATTGGCTCATATCTTTTATGTGGGCCACTCCTGTTGTCTTGCCTTGGAGGCATTTTGACCTAAATATGCTTTGGAAGAAACAAACTGCCTCACTGTGTGAAAACTGCCTCCTTGGAGCCAAACTGTGTCAATTCACAATCTAGATAGTGAACAATGTCTTTGGATGACTGCACATTGTCTCCTCTCAATATAAAGAACCCCTGCTCACTTAAAAAGTGGCCTTCCACCTTGAAAGTATCTCTGCCAACAGAATTTTCAATAGGATATAATACAGTGGAATGAAGGACAGACTGTTAGGAAGAAAGATGTATATAGTGTCAAAATTTCCTTGCTTGGTGATTTTTGGAGGTTAACAACACATCTTTGTACCTTGGATCAATGGTGTACTTTCCAATCATTTCAAAACCTGCTCTTCTTAGTGTGCCAATCACTCAGCAAACTTACATATGGTGCAATCAACCTTTAGTATGATCAGACAGTCAATGTCACAGTTTTATGTGCCCAGGTGACAAAGTTTTGGAAAATGCTTCAAAAAGTTCAACAAGGCCTGCAAGAGTCTTCACTTTGCAAAATAAACAAGACCTCTTAACAATGTAACACCTTTGGCTTTGTTATAAAAACCTTTACTCTGTATGGATATCAACTTATCAATAAGCTTTGAAAAACAAAAGACAGTCAAGCAACAAACACAGTGAACATTGTCTTTTTGTGAGAAGTGTGAGCAACTTTCCCCTGTAGCTTTCAACCTATAAATTGCTCTTTGATCAAGAACCCTTTTCTGATTATACTTCACTGCCTTCTATAGGTATGTCACTTCATCAAACAGAATCATACACATACAAAGTTAACCCCCAATGTGAGCATACAGCCAGACTCACTGATATGGAACAAGGTGACAGAATTTTGAAGAATGTTATACAAGTTTCAACCAAGCCTGTAGGATTTTTATCTCTTTCCCTCAATCAAAACTCCTGTTTTAATATGAAAACCCTGTTCTTTGTAGAAAAACCTCTGGCCTATCTGAATATCAACTTGTCAAAGTAAGCTTTGAAGAACAAAACAGTCAAGTGGCAAATCCAGGAAAAAAAATGCCCCTTCTGTGGTCTATAGGGTTAACTTTTGCCCTTTGATGCTTTGAAGGTATAGGATCCCTGGTCCTTTGATTAATGAAGGTGAAACAAACTGCTCTTAGTTTCAACACCAATTCTTTCCTGTAGGTGCCTTAAATAGCACATCCAGCATCTTACCACAGTTTTACACTTCGAATCACCATACAGCCAAAACACTGTTTTTCTGAAATGGTGACAAAGTTTGAAAGTTCTGCATGCTATGGTATGAGGAATTTGTAGAAGTTCAACACACTGTTTTCTCTATAGGCACTTCTAGCAGTGTATTTACCATTCAAACACAGCTTCAACCCATGGATATTTTCACAGCAAAATCATTTGACAGATATGGTGATATAGCAAGATAAACGAGGACAAGCCACTCTTTTGATTTGACCTTAACCCTGATAGGCAGCTTCTTAAAATATATGTCGATATATAAACTAGGTCAAACTCAACAATTTGTTCCAACCCTTTCATTCTTTGCAGTCATTTGAACCATATACCCTAACTGTATATGGACAGTTTCAACTTGGTTTCACCACGGTAGTGAGGGTGTTTTGATGATCTTTTTAATAAAAATATGGCTCATAGGTGTTAGATATTTCACCAGTTTAATCAGGAAAAAACTAGTTTACTCTTACACCATAGTTTGAAAACAGGGCTTTTTAGACCTTCATGTCACTTAGCGCTTTTGAAACCGAGGGGGAGAGCATGTACAAATACCTTCAAACTTGATGGAAATCCTCTGTGGAGAGCTGGAGTAGCCTTGCGTATGAGCTGGAGGTGCACTGGAGGTTTTAAGCCTGCGCGGCACTCTGCAGAGAAAGAACGTCGCGCACAAAACTACCCGGGCAGCCTGTCGGGTCGGGGTCGGGCGCCGTGTACAGGCGCGTCGCGCACACGTACAGGCGTGTCGCGCGACAGTTGAACGCCCATTCAAAACTTTTCCCAGGCACGTCGCGTAGTTTTCCAGGCGCGTCGCGCGGTGTTTAAACCTAAAAACTGTGTGCAAAATGCTCAAAATCGTTCCAGTCTTCTTCGTTTGGTGCTGAGAACATCAGAGGAAAACTCACTTTTGATTTGAAAATGCAAATTTATTCCTCGACTTTACTCTTATGTCATTTCAACTTCTCAACGGTCACCTTTATCATTGATTTGAAATGCAAAAAAAAAAACTTATGGTTGGCCCTTGCAAAGTTTTCGAAGCTTTTTGACCTTCTTCAACACAGCCTTTTGGCGCATTTGTAACTTGGACTCGGCAGCGATGCAGGCAGTAGAGATTTTTATGTTTTTTTGAACCATGCCAACACGAATGAACCTTTTTACAAACAGGAAATATAGCTTGAAGGATCAAAAAACTCTGTTTCACTTATACACATGGTTCTGAAGGATAATTCCCGTTTGGCTTTGTCTCCCTGGTGACCATTTAACACAGCAATTTCAAATTTGAAAAATAACCTAATGACCTTCAGACCATCTCTGCCACTGTGTTAATAATGCTGGTGATATTCATTATGTACAATAACCCCACTTTAACACTGTCAAGAAAATACTGAAGGCTATTTTGCTATTTGAAAGAGAAAGGTTTATCTTTCACCTTGCTTTTGACAGTTTCTGTCTTCACTTGCTTTCTCAACTTCTTTCTCACTGCAGGTATTCAAATTTGCTGGCCTTCTTTGGATTTATTCATGGCTCTGTGACTTAAGAAAAGCGCCCTTTTCAAAATATTTCCCTGCTTGTAGGTGCTTCATCAGTTTTTCTTCCACTGCAAGTGTCAAACTTTGCTGCAGTTTTTTATAGTTTGCCATGGTCTTTTATTGAAGAAAGGCACCTTTTCACCATATTCCTATGCTCAAAACATATTATATAATATCTCTGTTTATTGAATAATGGAAACTTATTTTGTTTCAAACTTTCCAAACCCTGATAGTCTATCAAAACAACTCCTTTTCCTATTCATAAACTTGTATACCTATTTACAATGTCCTTTTGGGAACTAATCTTGAATTGCCTCTCATCCTTTGTGATGTATATCTGAAAGGAGAAATTTATGAACCAGGGGCAATAGGTCCCTTTGAAACACAGTTATCATTTCCTTTGACCAGTGAAATTATCTTTTTGTAACAGAATCATTCCAAGGTTCAAATCTGTCCACTGCTTGACACTTTTGGTGATATTTTTAACAAGGAAAAACCACTCAAGATCTGTTGAAGAGCATTGTCTCCTATCCACCATGATGTATAGTTTGAAAGACATTTCCCTATGAGTAGGAAAACCAATACCTTTTGAAACATAAACACCATCTGTTGCTTGTGTAATGACTTTTTCTTTCCTCCTTTGTCTCTTTCCACTGTATCTTTGACCAATCAGTCTTTAAAAACAGTCAATGCCTTGGCCATCTGCTCATGAATGAAGGAGGCCCTTCACTTGGAAAAGTATCTGAAGATTGTTTGATAAGCCTGCCTGACAAGGGTTTTTCTTGGATATGATGGTAAGCAGACAAACTTGAAAACATTAATACTTTTACCTCTGCCTGCAATCACTTCTGTGCTTCAGAAAAACCCTAGTCAAGGTGTCACTGTCTCACTGTACTGCTCTTTGCTGAGGGGAACTGAAATGTCACCATTTGCCTTGGTCAACTTATGAAAAATTATTTGAAAGATAATCTTTGTGAGTAGGGAGGTTAGCACCCTTTTGAAAAACAACCACCTTTTCTTCTACCTGTGTAATGACATGATTTGTCAATATTTCCTCAATTTGGTCTTGTTGAAACAGCAGGCTGCTTATGATTAGAATTGTCTTCACTAATGATGTGTCTCTCTAAGGTTTTAACAATTCATATGATTTGAAATACTTCAAATGACTTCCTTTACAAGACCGAAACTCTGTTTTCCCTTTAACTTGCATACTTCAGACTCTAGCCTTGTTATGATCATCACTTACACTCAGAAAACCTAGAGTCACTGTTTCATTGTTCAGTAAAAAGCAAACCTGGGCTTCTGCAATCCTTAAAGTCAATACTGGCCAGCGCCCTCTGCTTATAGATGAAGGAGGCGCCCTAACCCTCTGCTTGTAAATGAAGGAGGTTCTTGGCCATGACAAATTACCAGTTTTTTGTGACAGTGGTGTCTTTCTCTTACTGTGATTTTCATGCTGAAAGGAAGCTGCAAGGTCTTGATGAGTAACTCTCTGTCTTGCAGATATATCTCAGGCTCATTTTCACATTTGAGAAGCAGCTATTCTTCTAAATGTGCATTCAAGAATTTTCTCCTGAGATGAAGTTATATTTCTAGTCTTTGTAGAATCCATAAAACACTGTGAAACACCTACTAATCAGCTTGAGACTGTGGTTTATGTAGTGCTGATACCTAGGGGTGTGTAAGTGGCGCAACTTAGAGCTGTTATCAATTTCATTTGCAGAGTGGGAGGTCTGTCATGATTGGTCTGTAGCAGATGGAGGTTTTTTGGCTTTTTGATGGTTGCCAAGGGTAAAATGCCTTAAAGCGCCACTACCTAACTTAGGGGAGGCTTCTGAAACAGACTTGGATTTTTCCTTTTAGAGCTGATGGGCAGACCAGTAGGGCTAAAGCTATAAAAGATAGTGATAATGGGTTTTAACTTTGACATGGGCAGACTGAAAAGTAAGAGGGTGAAAAAAAATTTATGAGGGTTTTCTAGATGACAATTTGACATATGGAAATCAGCTTCTAGAAAACTCAGATATGGATCTAGTCATCACTAACATGTGAAAAACACTGATGACTAACACTGCTGACATCTGCATCCATGCACTCTGCACTGCTACCAACTCTGATCTCCGCTCCAGCATTCGAAACCTGTCACTCTGATTTATGTCCTCCTAACATCTGACTGCATCAATCTAACCGATCCTTCCTGCTACTGTTGTATTGTGGGCTCCCCGTAGCCAAGTTCGATTCATGAGACACCCCATCTCAATGAAACCTACCCAAATTTCTTCTTGCGATTAATTCTTCACATCGCCCCACCTCACACCTGGAGGTATAGTTGCATGTACTGCCTCTACCCTTCTGTCTTGAAATTCCCCCCTCCTGGAGGTTTCTGCTTGAGTGGACTCTTCCACTCAGTGTCCTCTCTTCTTTTCCAATTGTGGCTTCTCCACAAACTTCTGAGACTGCTTTTGAGACTGCATGTTGAGAGGCTCCCTCTCAACCACCAAGGCACTAACCTCTTCTTTGCTCCTCAAATATTTGCATGTATCTTGTACCTCAAGTGCATGCCAGTTCTTGACTCACACACATTTTAATTGTCCCTCCGTTACAAAATTTTCTAAAAACAAACTGATTTTAAATCGACGATATCTCCCTCATCCGAGCTCCGATTCGACCGATTTTTTTTATTTATTTTCAATTTGGGTATTTTTTCGCAAGGAACCCAAATATGCTATTTGTTTTTGAAATTTTTTTATCAATTTTTTTAGATATTCTCTGCAAACTCGCACACCCAAATAATTATTTCTTTGATACCATGTAGAAATTATAAAAACATATGTATATCAATGGATTCAATCCAATCTAACAATGTACTAAAGCTAGATACTGAATCGCTTCTACAAATCAATTGCAGAAATTAAACACAATCGCCAATCACATGAAGAAAACAAGAATCAATCAAACCACAACAGAGATGATTTCCCTGGGAAATCTTGCTACTGAAAACAACTCTATCATATATTGTATATTCCACAAGGAATCATTAAACAATTATAATGCACTCTTCTCACAAGAGTCTCCTGCAATCTTCCTATCGTTTCACATTGATCCAGACAAAATCAGGCCAACACTTAGCCAATTCTCAGCCTGTCTTTAGCCTGACTTGCTCACGCAATTCCTAATGAGTGCAATCCCTCTTCTTTAGGAATTTCAACCTTCCTCAACTGCGCTAGTATCATGGGCTATCCTGTGGTGTTTTAATTGCATCTAGGCAGTTTTATAATAACACAACTGATAGTTAACTTCCATTTAACCTTTGTCGCAATTGGGTCTTCATCAGAACTGACATGCATGCAGCAATCAATAGTAAATCATCATTCACTTGACATATCATTGCATGTGAATTAAATATGATTTAAATCGCTTGACCTCTCACTAGTGCAACAATCAGTTACAACTAGTTAGACTAACTTTAACTCACTTAATTGAGTTCACTGACTTCTCATGCATTAAACTAATACACTAACTGCAACTTGGACTCTAAAACAAATATAATCACTCTACATGCCTCACCAACCACCCTCAACTCTAATTTCATGAGCTAACTGAGTCTATCACACTCAGTTAACTATTACAAGTGATTATGAGATAAGATTACAATTTATTGTCTAATTTATTTAATGGAAAAATAAATTTGACACGCATTTATTCTAATTTAATTAAAAAATAATTAAATCAAAAGCCTCCATGGTAGCCATTTTTGGATGTTGTTTTCTGGATGTTGTTTATGGATGCCAATTTTAGTGTTTCTTGTTGCAAATTTCAACAACCATCTACATTGAAATCAATGCATTTAGTGAAAGCAATAAAATAGGATTAGAAATCACCATCTACATTGAAATCAATGCATTTAGTGAAAACAATCAAATAGGATTATAAATCATTTACATTGAAATCAATGCATCTAGTGCAAGCAATCAAATATAATTAAAAATCAAAATCTACATTGAAATCAATGCATCTAGTACAAGCAATCAAATAGGATTAGAAATCACCATCTACACTAAAATCAATGCATTTAGTGCAAAAAATCAAATAGGATTATAAATCATCTACATTGAAATCAATGCATCTAGTGAAAGCAATCAATTATCATTAGAAATCAATATTTACACTAAAATCAATGCATCTAGTGAAAATAATCAAATAGGATTATAAATCACCATCTACATTGAAATCAATGAATCTAGTGCTAGAAATATTCTTCCCTCCCTCCCCCCCTCCATCTATATCTATATCTCCCTCCATCTCTCCCTCTTTGTCTCTCTATCGCACCCCCCTAAACACACACACTCTCACACTCCATATCTATCAATCACTTTATCATTCCATCCCTCTCTCCATCTCTCTCTTCTACCCTCTCTTCACCGTCCATATATATCTCTATCTTTCCCTTCTCTCCCTCTCCTCCGCTTCTATCTACCTTTCCTCCTTCTGTCCTCTCTCTCTCTCTCTCTCTCTCTCTCTCCACTTTTATCTCTCTATGTATTTCTTCTTACATCCCTCTCTCCCCCATCCAAGTCCATCTCCCTTTCCATCCATATCTCCACTCTCTCACATCCTCTCTCTTCCTTCCTCGCTTTCCCTTTCTCTCGCACTTCTCTCTCTCTCTCTTTGTTCACCCTCCAACTCTATTACTATATCCCTCCCTCTCTCCTGCTCTCTCCTTCTCTCCCCCTTATCTCCATCTTTCCTTCTTTGTCTCTTTATCTCACCCCCAAGCATACACACTCTCTCTCCATCTCTCCCTTGTCACTCCTTTTATCTCTCCACTTCTCACTCTCTATCTTTCTTATTCCCTACCTCTCTCCCCCACCAAATCCATCTCTCTATCCATCCCTCTCTACTCCTCTCTCCCTACCTCTCTCCTCCTCTCTCCCAAGTCCTCTCTCTTTTCCTTCCTCTCTCTCCCTTTCACTCCTACCTCCCTCTCTCTTTTCCCTCCAATGCTCTCTCTTCCCCCATAACTCTCCTCTTCTCTCTCAAGTCATTTGTCTCATCCTTCCTCTCTCTCCCTTTCTCTCCTACCTCCCTCTCTCTTCCCCCATCTCTATCTTTCTCTCCCTCTTTTCACTCCAATCCTCTCTCTTCCCCCGTCTCTCTCTCTCTTTCTCTCTCTCTCTATTTTCCCTCCAATCCTCTCTCTTCCCCCATATCTCTCTCTCTCTCTCTCTCTCTCTCCAACTATGTTACTATATCCCTCCCTCTCTCCTTATCTCTCCTTTTCTCCCCCATTATCTCCATATCTCCTTAGTTGTCTCTTTATCTCATCCCTAAACATACACACTCTCTCGCCATATCTCCCTTGTCACTCCCTCTCTCTCTCTCTACTTATCACTCTCTCTATCTTTCTTCTTCCCTCCCTCTCTCCCCCTCCAACTCCATCTCTCTATCCATCCCTCTCTCATCTTCTCTCTCACGTCCTCTCTCTCGTCCTTCCTCTTTCTCCCTTTCTCTCTTACCTCCCTCTCTCTCTACCTTCCAATCCTATAACTATCTCCCTCGCCCTCTCCTTCTCTCTCTCCCCCCTCCATATTTTTGTCTCCCTTTCTCTCTCTTACCCTTCTCTACCTCTCTCACTCCTCTCCCTCTCTCTATCTTCATTCCTCCTCTCCCATTTCCTTTAGTTTATCTCCATCTCTCCCTTGTCAATCCCCCTATCTCTCTACCTCTATCACTTTATGCCTTTGTTCTTCCCTCCCATATATATCTAGAGTTAATATATATCATGATCTATATATATATATATATATATATATATATATATATATATATATATATATATATATATATATATATATATATTTCTAAATAATTATAATTCTATTTATAAACATATCAGTACAAAACTACCGCAACTTCAGCTGTGAAAGCCTGAAAGTTGGATTTGTAGCTCAAAAATTCATGTATTCGGATTGCCCCAGAAGGGGAAACCAGTCCCTTAGAGTCATATTTTGCTGCCCTCACAGGGGAAATCGGCCTGAAGTGTAGCTTATAAAACCATATAAACAAAATATGCCTAAGAGCATTTAACACAAGAGAATTAATCTCCTTCAGCAAACGAGAATTAAACAAAAACACATAGAATAACCCATTGAACCTGGGCTGCAGCGCCATGTTCCAGCTGTAGAGCTCATGGTCACTTGTCATTGTCCTAAGGTGGGGGTTCTTCCATGATACAACTTCGGTACCCCGCTTTGCTATCGTCCTTCTCATCAGTGGTGTCATCAGAGGTTGTAGCTGCATCTTTCCCTTTGTCCTGAGCTTTGGCCTGCTTGTCTACGGCCTTAGCTGGTTCTGAAGGAGGCTGATGGGCAAGGATTTGAGTGGGAGTGGAACCAGCAGCTTCCTCCCGAAGAGTAACTGTGATGAACGCAGTGAATGTAGGGCGGTCCATAGTGCATTCGAACTGAAACTCAGCCCTCTACGAGGTTTGGCGAAGAGTGATAGGGGAAACAGGGTGTTGAAGGCTAGCGTGCGAGGGGGACACGGCATGGAGAGGTTGCGAGGGTGACGCGGCGTGGTAAGGGTGCACCGGCCCAGAGCATCTAGCTCCTCCGCGACCACTACATGTTTCTGGATAATTCCCTGGAGAGAATTCTTCAGATGAGGGTTCAGGGCTGGAGGAACAGCGAGAGTGGATTGACCTGCCTCTGCTGCTTCCTCTTCGACTACGCATGCGGTGCCTGAGGCGGGGAATTTTGCCTATGAAACGAAGGCTAAATGGGCAGAATTACAGGCAGAGGGAATACTTAGCAACAAAGAAAGACGAAACGCACGCTAAACAGGACTGAGACCTCTTGGGGCAAAGAAAACTCTGAGAAAAATAGAATTCAGGCAGTGTTTCAAGGCAACAAATTAAAACACAGCGCCTCCCAGTCTACGTGCAAGCACTAGGCTCGGTGCAAGCGGGAGGGCAGCAACAAGTCTACAAGGCGTGAAGCCAAGTAGCAGAATGGGCGTGAACAATTGGTCTGAGGAATGGCGCCATTATAAACAGATTGTGGAGCACGCAGGATCGAACACAGAGAGGCGGGGAGGTGAACCAAATGATTTGCAGGCTGGCAAAGTTAATGAGATGATAAATGTGCAGGTGGGAGGCCATATGGCCATCCCATGCGTCGTGCCTTGGGATGTTCGCCCCATCAATGCGGTGAACCATCCACATCCAGAAGATATATTAATATATATTATAATATATAAAAAATTAATATTGTATTAATCCAAAGTTATTAAATTTAATAATATGAATATTATAATATATGAATATGAATATTAGATTTAATAATAATATTTTAATATAATATTAGGGTTAATAATTTATTTTTGCATGGTATTAATAATAATTTGGACCATGGTATTTGGCCCAAATGCTTCACCTAAATAAAACCTTTTTTTAGAGTGTTCATAAATATAAAGCAGATTATGGAGTAAATATGAAAAAAGGTGAGTAAATATGAAAAGATGATTCATTTATTTACCATACATCTGGTTTATTTATATTTATATTTATTTACCATACCTCTTTTATTTACCATGCTATTTGGCCCATAGGCTTCTTATATACTTAGACGTTGATTTCTAATCCTATTTGATATATTTTTATTTATTTACCATACCTCTTTTTTGGATAATTATTACAAATATATTTATTACAATTGAGACGACACTAAAATTGTTTACATACAATATTGCATTACATCTAACTCTCACACATCTACCCTATACTGGTTTGTAGAGTGCCTCTCGGCACATTAGGAAATAGTAAAAGGATTATGGAGGAAAAAGCCTTATCTCCTCCTCTAGTGCCATCTCTTGAGTTGCGAGAGCAACATGCAAAAGTTGTAGAAGATAAACCTATTGAAATAGGGGAGGGTCAACCTAAGACAGAGGAAAGGGAGAGTTTAAGGGAACCCGCTCTAGCTTAAATTTGCCCCAAGGCCAAGAAGATTAAGAGAGAGAAACCAAGCAATGTAGACCTTTTGCTAGAGGTTGCAAGCAGACTCAAGTAGGGTAACTTTTCTCACAATGTTGATCATTGTTCTGTCAGATTTATTTTTTGGAAGCATTTTCTTTTTTTGTTCTATTTTGAACAGGAGCTGAATGATTTGATAGTGGTCTAGGTTTTTAGCCCAATAAGGAATTTTCCAATTAACCTGTCAACGATTGGGAAAAACTATATTTTTGAGGCAACGATAAGGCGTTTGGAGCACATAAAAGATGGATTCATGCTCCAAATAACAATTTGATGTCCCAGGCCAGGATATAAGATGATTTTGTTGTTTCGACGAACGCATAAAAAATTTTGTGGGATAGAACAAAGCATCTCCAAAATTCAATGAAAGATATCAACAAGGGATTTTGTCGTTAGTTTAAACCATATTTTCAGCTACATCTCAACTTCCAATTTCAACTTCTTATCTTTTTGTTTATGACTAAACAAAACAAGTGCCTCAAGGAAATCTATATGCAATGTATTTGAATCTAGTTATACATTTATGTGGATATGTGAGGCTTTGTAATTAAAGTTGTCTAAAAACATGGTTAAAGTTTGTAAATGTTTTGTAAAGTAGATTGTGAAAGAGAACCAAGGGTTGGGAATTTTTGAAAAACTTGGTGTATTGTTGTAGACTTTGAAATTAAATATATTTTTCTATAAGCAGTCTTATATGTGCAATTTCAAAGATTCATGTGTGAATGATTTCATGTATGTTTTCTGTTGTGTTTAACTTCTCATTTTCCACACCTTTGAACATTGGTCTTTAGTATTTGAATAAAGCTATATGAATTTGAATTTGTGTTGAATGCTCAAGTTCATGTTATTTGAAAGCATAGCATATTTTGTGGGATAGAACAGAGCATCTCCAGAGTTCAATAAAAGATATAAACAAGGGATTTTGTCCTCAATTTCAACCAGATTTTCAGCTACAGCTCAACTTCCAATTTCAACTTCTTATCTTTTTGTTTATGACTAAACAAAACAAGTGCCTCTAGGAAATATATATGCAATGTATTTGAATCTAGTTAGACATTTATGTGGATATTTGAGGCTTTGTAATTAAAGTTGTCTAAAAACATGGGTAAAGTTTGTAAATGTTCTATAAAGTAGATTGTGAAAGAGAATCAAGGGTTGGGAATTTTTGAAGAACTTGGTGTATTGTTGTAGACTTTGAGATTAAATATATTTTTCTATAAGCAGTCTTATATGTGCAGTTTCAAAGATTCATGTGTGAATGATTTCATGTTGTTGGGGTCATGTGATTTGGCAGATTGGCATACCAAATGACAAGGCAACATCAGAACCACTTTGGAATCCTAGGATCTAGCCCTCCTGGATTCAAAGAGGGATCTCTCTATATATGTTTTAGAATGATATATCTTTAAGGCTTATGATGTGGTATTAGGCTAGTTGTGAAGTACAAGAGGTTTGTTTGTTTTTTTTTGGTTGGGAATCATCAATTGAGAAGGTCGTGTGAAGTGAAGGAGGAAATAAGTGGAAGGATGTTTCAGCATGGGAAGATAGGTCAAAAAACAATGCTAAACCATTGGGCTATGGAGTCATAAAAGGGTTTACTTGCACAACAACTATTCAAGGGTTTTCCAGGGGCAAGTCATCTATATCATAAGATCTTTTAAGTTGAGTTAGTGGTATGAAACATTAAGAAATGATGAGAAAGAAGCAAACATGTAAGAAAACAAAGGGCAACCTAAGATCAGGTAAGGACTTTTAACCTAACCTGCTTTTGACATAATCTCAAGGGAAAACATTTAAGATAAACATAAAAAGTCACCTAAGATTAGGTAAGGACTTTTAACCTAGCCTTCTTTTGGCATACTCTTAAGAGAAATCTTCAAAAAAACTGTTTAAGACTAAACAAGGGACAGGGCTAACCATAAACTTCCTTGATTAGTATTCTACTTAGCATGCATTGAAAAAATCATTCAAGAACAACATCTCAAGTTCTACTCAGCAAGACATGGGCTCACCAACATTCTTTGACTAGTTATACTCTATTTAAATCATTCCCAAACACACATTGGGGGGAGAGGTATTCAAATGCCCATTCTGCTTAATAATCATAGCATTAACTGTTTGTACCACTTTAGTAGTTTTTCTTGTCTTTGAGGTTTATCTGGTAGGTTGGTAATAATTCCGAAGTGTGTTCTTTGAAGATATCTTGGTCTGAAGTACCCTGTTTGACCTCTATGACAAGTAAACTGTCATTTTTTGGGTTTTGTAGCCCCATGTCTGCTTAATAACTTTTTGGACAGTTTCACAAAGGGTTTGTCAAGAGGATGGTTGTCAAGGTGTCTATGAAAAGTAAAGTAGGCTACAGGTGTCCTTTTGGTCCTTTCGTGGAATAATAGCTCTCTGTTGATGTTTTCGAGGCTGTCTTTAGGGCTAATTTGTCTTTATTTCATCACTAAACTGTATTTAAGGCCTGACTGATTTTAGCCTTCATACTCATCATGTTGCCTTTTAACACTTCTTGGATTTCCTTTAAACTTATGTTCCTTTATCTTTAACTGTGTTTTAACCTTTAAACTTCATCTGTTTGCTGTTGTACAGGTATCCCTTGTCATAGTGCTAGAGGGTTTGGCAAACCAATCAATGTTCATGAGACATTGATTAATTCACGAAATTAAAACCTTAATCTCCTTTTGCACACTTGTCCTTCGTAGATCATCATCCTGGAAAGAAAAACCACTTAATTGGCTCGCCGGAGAGCCTGCGTATTCGACTGGTGGCCATTAAACCTGCACATCAAATTAAACATGTTATAAAACCTGCGTTCGGGGGTTTTATTGCTTACAGAGGCTTGGGTGAGGAGCATTGGAGCACTTGAGGAGGGAGGAATATGCGCAGAGGAGGATTCCATAGGTGGAAAGGAGAAGAACAGGGTTTGAATTTTATTATTGGCGCGAAAACGAGAGGTGCTTTTGCGAAACCGCGAATGGTTTTCGCATAGAGGTTAGGTGGTAAACGATTTTGGAAAATATGGACGCGATACAGTCCGGTGGATGACACGTGTCCCATCTAAAACCGCTTATTTCGCGTGGAAGGTGCATGATGGGGGGTCTTGGTGGACACGGGCGCGAAACGGTGCGCAGGCCATTGGATCTAGGGCTATAGATCCAACGGAGGAGAGTCAGCGCGACGGGCGAAAGATGTATGGCGGAATAATGAGGTGGGGACAGGTGGGACCAGGAGTTGTCGTCAACAAAGGTGTCGGGTAGTGCAATATGAATGGGTGGGGTTGAAGTGGTAAGATTTCGCGGGAACCGTCAGATCTTTAAGGATCAACGGCTGTGATCAACCCATGGGAGAATAGATGTGGGAATGGGGAAATGGATGGATTATCAAAGGAAATCTCGACGACCGTTAGATCTTCGAAGATCAACGATTAAGATTTTTCGTGGGAACAATCGTTGGGGTGAGGAATTTTATAAGGGAAAGGGGTTTTAAAAGGAAAGGTGCGGGAATATAAAGGGGAGGAGCTTAGGAAGTAAGGCACGGAGACAAGGTCCTGTGGAGGAAGAAAGGACCGGGGGCTATAGAGAAGGGGCTAGTGGACTAGCGCCTGGTCACGGGCGCAAGGTTTTATGGCGGGGAAAGGGAAGGGGGCTTAAGCCAAGGGGGCTTTAAAAGCCCGATATGTAATAGAGCGGAAATAAGTTTAAAAAGTGGGTTTTTAAACCTTTTGAGGTTTCTGATAGGTAAAATAGGGATGTTTTAAACCAAAAAAGGGGGGTTTTATAGTTTAAAAATGGTTTTAATGGGAGAATGAGGAAAAGTAAAGGGAAAGGGGGCCTTTTTAGAGGAAAAATGAGTGATTAGGATAGGTAAACATGGATGAAAAGTGGGTGAAAATGAATTTATGGAATGATGGAAAATGGCTCTATAACATTTTTCTTTGGATATCAGCAGGACTTCTTTGAGGGATTTTTGTGGAAACAGCAGTGAAGATTACTCTTAAGTCAGAAAACACCAAAAGGCTTCAAGAATGAGTAATTTTCTATGAAAATAATCTCTTGAAGGCTCACACAACAAATTTAGCCATCATCTGTTGCAGCAAAGTTTACTGATGGCTAACACATGTATGTTTTCTATTGTGTTTATATTCTCATTAGCCACACATTTGAACATTAGTCTTCAATATTTGAATAAAGCTATATGAATTTGAATTCGTGTTGAATGCTCAAGTTCATGTTATTCGAAATACTTATGTGTTTTTTAGCCTAAATATCATTCGCAAAAATCACTTTTAGTGCTTTGCCTCTAATGCTTATTTTCTATAATCTTCTACCATATCTTGATGATAACCTATCAAAGAAATCATAAGCTATCTTGCCTTTGTTTATAGTTGTTCATGTAATCTATAATTAACAAGTTTTTATTTCTGTTAGAGACTCCATGCCCAATGGCCCCTTTCTTTTCTTTCCAAACCAAATTCATTTGTTACAAGTAAATCTAGCCAATGAGAGTATTATCGACCTATTACTACAATGACCTTGAGTAGTATAGTTAAGGAGAAATCCCTCTCTAGATTGAAAGGTCGACTTTCAATCCCAAAGCAGCTTGAAGGTTACCTCAATGAGTTTCCTTCCACAACTAAGGAAAACTTCTGAGTGATAACATAATCTATGATTATTATTAATTAGTTTAATTAGCTTCAAAGATGTTACATGGAGACACTTATATCCAAAATTGATGAAGTCTTATCAAGCTAAAACACTCATTTGATCAAATTTCATGTCGACATATTTATAGGGAAGGAAACTACACAACATACCACCCACTAAGGTTGGTGCTACAAAAGGTCACATACAAATACTATCACAAACCTTTATAGAGGATCTAGAGATCCAAACATAAAGTGACTATGTTTTTTATTATTTTTTGTATCTTTGATGCCATTATACATTATGGATTGTTTACCCCATCTCTTTTGACTCATGATATGATTACTTGATAGCATGATGCTTGACTTCACCCTAAACTATAGTTTTGCACATCTCTTTTGACTCATGATATAACTACTTGATAACATGATGCTTGACTTCACCCTAAACTATAGTTTTGCACATCTCTTTTGACTCATGATATGACTACTTGATAGCATGATGCTTGACTTCACCCTAAACTATAGTTTTGCTTTTGGTTTAGGTACTGATCTATTATATGATTGTAGATTTAAATAATAGTTGTTCAAGCCCATTTTGAGTGCATTTATATGCAATGCATAATATAATTAATGATTTTTTTTATTAAAAGATAATAGGAAATCACTATCCATATGAAATTATATTGTGTATTCCCACACAAAAGAAAAAAAGAGAAATATATATATATATATATATATATATATATATATATATATATATATATATTCTTTTTTGTTTTTAAATCTCTTTTATGTGCTTAATAAATTCGTGGCATAACCACTTAATGCATTAGTTATAAATCCAATAAATGTTAAGACCCCATAACTCGCCGAGTTCTGCGACGCCGTATATATGGGATATGGGAGCATCTTATTATTATTTTATGGCCGTTGATAAAATTAAATTTAATAAATAGCTGACATGGAATGGAATTTTGAAATTACTAAATTTATAACGCCAATGGAGCACTATCCACGTCTATATTTATGGTCTTCCCCGGTCTGTCATCGTAATGAAATAAATAATGCGAGGGTCCACCTTTGAACTTATCAAATGCGGAACTCAATATATTAGAAAGATAAATAAATAAATGATGAAAAAAAAAAAACATATTCTCAACATTTTCAAAATTTTATTTTTGAATTTTGATGTTATGATTATGAATGTTATTTTGTTTAAAGTGTAGTTTTAATGTACAAATAAATTTAATTTTGTTAAAAAAATTATTATTTTTTTTTCAAATCTACATCTAAGGTTTTCTTCTTTTTAACTAATTTTTAAACAAAATTTATTTAAAAATTTACTTAGTTAAAATATATTTAAAAATTTATTTACTTTTTTTTCTAAAAGAAAGAATCGAACTTTCTATTGAGTATATAGAAGGTTACATAGTATATGTGTATGGCATTCGATGAATTGCATGTTTCCCCTTTTTTTTAGAAAGGGATAAATGGAGTTGCGATTGTTTAGAAGGGAAAAAGTTTTGACCGTTCCCCCAGCCTTTTCAAAAATGATCATATAGAGAGCATCTGTTTCCGGCCCCTGGGCTTTCCTAACTATAGGAAGAACCGCCCTAAACAGGGGTGAAAGCAGACTTGTTGCTAGGTGCTTCCCAAAAAAGAACACCTGGATGGTAAACACCTTTCCAAATATATAGAGTTTTTACAATCCAAAAAACAAAAGAAACCCACACCTTATCTCTCGAATCTCCTCTTAAGAGGAAAACAATCCGAAATAGAGATGGTGGGATTTTTGTAGTTCAGTATTGTTATAAAAATATACAAATAAAGTTGTAACAAAAAGTTTGAGATAGATTTCCATGCTAACAAAAAACAAAAAATGTAACTGGATGTAGGATCTTTTTAGCGAGCAAAGGGAGGTTGTTCCCTGATTCGAACCAGCTCTCCGTCAAACTCTTTTGCTACCTAGAGCCCCATATCTTTTTGAATACCCTCCTTAGAAAGGAGGTCTACATCACAGTTTCGTTCCCTCTAGATGTGACAAGCAAAGATTTGATTAAAATAGGATTTTAAAACCAGGATCTCATCTAATAAAGGAATCATAATGTAATTTAGGCATCTTTGAGATCCGTTAAACCATTTTATGATATTCATAGAGTCACCAAAAATCTAGGCTTCTCTCAGCTCAAAGGAGGAGAGCCAGCACAGAAGGAGATGAAGAGCTTTAAGTTCTGCAAAGTTATTTGTTCCAGGCCTAATTCCAACCGAAGCTTTGTACACTTTCCTAGAGGGGAGGTGTATGATGAGCCCTGCTCCACACCTGTTTTGAGGATCAGATGCCCCATCAAAATAAGCCCACGGGATGTCTCCCCTAATATCTTCCATTTTAATGACTCTAACATGCTGGGATTCCGATGGGATGGGAATATATTCAAAGATAGATACTCCTTTCGCTGCTAGAAGGTTTATGGGAAATAGGACATCTTGAAAAATGACTCGGTTTCTTGCAATCCAAGTTCCCCATGCTACAATAAGCATGATGTTCCTCACCCTGTCATTTGGTGCTTCATTCCACCATCTTTGCCATGCCTTCAAGATGGATTGACCTTCTCATTTATGGGAAATTTTTAGGAGCCTCAAGGTTTCGGTCCAAAGATTGTTGTTAAAAGCACAAGAGAGAAAAAGATGGTGTGTAGACTCCCAGCTAGACTTACACAGAGAGCACCAACCAGGACCTATCTTTCCTCTTCGTTGAAGGAAATCCCAGGAGGGGAATTTGTTCTGTAGGATGCACCAAAAGAACAGTTTTGAATTCGCCGGACCTTTTAGCTCCCACAAAGATTTATACCACCACTCCGACTCCTCCCATCCCTTCTGTGATATTATCCATTTGTAGTCGAATTTCGGTGTGTACTGACCCGAAGGGGAGTGAACCCACCTAAGCTCATCCGGTCTCTCCTGAATTTTGACATTTGATCTGTGTAGCTCACTGATGAAGCCTCGCCACTCCTCTTTCCACCTGTCTTCAAGGTGTAGGGCCTCTCCAGACATCCATGCTTGTATCCACATGGTTAACTAACCAAACTGAACGATATGGCTCAGGGTGTTGAAACCTCGATGATCCGAGTGCTCAAGTATTTCTCTAGAGAGAGCATAGCCCCTATCACACCCCACCCATGGATCATGACCCAACCTAACCTGAGCACCATCCCAAACATGCCAAGCCAGTCCTTATTCGATAATCTTGATCGATGCCATCATTTTTTTGTAGACGATCGAAGCATTTTTCAATTTCTTGGTAGGGAGACACAACCATTCGCTCATTGGCATCGAGTCAATGTATTTCCTTTTTATCACTGATGTCCATAGGTTCTCTAGGGTGATGAATCTCTGACCTAGTTTTGCAGCCATAGAAAGGGTGAAAGAAGTGAGCTCCTTGATTCCCCAACCTCCCCAGGCCTTTGGTCGTGCTATTTTCTCCCATGCCGCCCATGGCATCACTTGTTCGAACTTTGAGCTCGGCCATAGGAACCTGCTGCAGAGCTTATTAATTGTATAGAGGATGCTTTTTGGAACCCATGATAGGGTTGCCCAATACACTGGGATGGCTATTAGTCATCAATAATTTTTACTATATGTAGATGACTAAATATTGGTTCTAGATTTCTAAAAACAAATTCCCTGAATATTGTGAGTATTAGAAATCTCACTACCTTCATTATCCTTATAGGAAATTTCTCACTACTCTATCAACCTTGCCATTTCATGCTCACCTCACCACTCCTTAAAAGTTCCTTATAGGCTTGTGCCACTCATCTCCATCCTTTTTTCCTACCTATGACCTCATCACTATGTTTTTCCCTTGCCCATAACTCCACTTTACATCTAGGGTTACCTATAAGCCTAGTCCTTCCCATGTTCACCAGGTTCCTCAAGCATTGATGGTCTCAAAACTATCTCTGTAGGCTCTTTAGATAAATCAAGTACATTGGATTTTGGATCTTCAATACACTACTTTGTCAATACTCTGTTTTTTCACATGAAGACTCCAAGCCAATGTTCAGTCAAAGACCAGGTCAAATAATCCTCCTAGTAGGTCAATTAGGGTTTCATATGTTCCAAGGTAAATCATTGATGTTTCAGACACTATTTTTCTTTGTTAGAATTTGGTTCAGAGGTATTGGAATAATGAAACATGGTTACTAAAGACAAGATCTAAAGGTTTCCAAAGAAGACTACCTTATCCAATTCAAGTTCTGCAAAAGTTAAATGAGAACTTTGACACTTCTGTGGGAGTGTTAAAATGTCTAGCAACAGAAGCTTGGCAAGGTAGGAGGTCTGCTCCTAAGTCAAGACAACTCACAGCAGAAGAAAGAGAACCACTTGGTCTTGATGAAAACTAGGGTTTTGAGCTTAATAGACCAAGTAGAATGCCAAATAGTGATCAATTGCAAAATGGCCATGGAGGAGATACACACAAGACTTTGAAGCTACTATTGTGTGTAAACATCACAAAATCATCAGAATAACATGTCAAGTTTCAAAGGAGTAAAAGCAGAGGATCAACTTCATCTTTTTAAGTCACCTGCAAACCAAGAATGTCAAAAGAGTTAGTGAGAAAGGCAAAAAGGAAGTGACTTTGAAAACATTAGGAAAGTGGGTTGCAAAGATAAATTTAATTATGAAGCCTATAAAAGGTCATCTAATCACTTCAAACAAAGCATTGTTACTTTGCAAAGTCATCAGAGCATTTAGGAGAAGGAAACTGTGATTTTTTCAAGTCAAATTTCAGCTAAGTGTTGCGACGTTGTGCCCTCAAGTCGGCGTTGCGCGCTTGTAGTCGGGCGTTGCACCCCTGGCCTTTTTCTCCTGTGCAAAATACACAGGCACTGCGTGCCTGGAAAGGTGCTACACCCTGGCCCGATCTTGCCCGATAGGCTCGGTAAAAATAACTTGGCACTGCGCACCTGGACTGAACGTTGCGCCCTTAGCTCCAGCGCTGCGCCCTTGGCCTTGTCGTTGTACGCTTGGCCAGGAGGGCCTCATACACCATTTCAACACTCAAAACCCTCAAATTTGCTCCAAGTCATCACCAAGGGTTTTTCAAGCAATGCTAAATGGTAAGTACAACTCATCAAAACCTTCTTCAAGTATTTTTATGGTTTGCAATTGAAAGGATTGCAAAGATGCCCAAATTAAAGATTTGCAAGCCAATCTAGGTAGGGCTAGGAATGTGATTCACTATTATGAGATTGAAAACAAGCAGCTATAATCACATAATTCTATCTATGAAATAAGAGCTGTCAGAGCTCATAAAGAGGCTGCAAAAACAAGGGCAAAGCTAGAAGAGGTCTTAGGCCCTTATGATGACACTGAAGAAGAGGAAGAGCAGCTTCCTAGGAAGAGGCCAAGGACAATTGGCTTGAAGAAGGCCTTAGCCAAGGAGAAGGAGCAAGAGACAACATTGGCAAAGCAGCTCACTCCAAGTGAGCTTCTTGCCATGGAAATTGAATATGATCGGAAACCTTGGCTAGAGAGGGCTAATATACACCTATAGGTTCAGCTTGAGAGGGCAAAAAGATACCTTGACCTCCAAAATAAGATGGCCCAAGCACTATGCCTTAAGGAACAAAATTGCAAGGGCCAAGCTCAAAAGAGCCCTTGCTAAAGTTCAAGCCCTGAAGGAGGCAAAAGGAAAATGAAACCTTGAAATCCTTGCTGATACATCCCTACAGGCATCCCAAACACCATGAGCAAGGCAAATTCAGATTTTGGCAACTTTTTGAAAATTTTGATTTTTGACTGTTTTGGAGGGCCAAGGGCTCTTTTTTGGGGCACTCTTTTGAGGAATGGATTACATTTTTGGAATCCTTAGGCCAAGGAAATCATCCGCAAAAAAATTCAGATCATTTGGAGCAGAACTGGTACTCCAAAAGTGCCAAAAACACCCAAAAACCACCTTTCTGCGCTATTTTCAGAGTTGGCGATGTGCCCTGAGTAGTCTTAGTATATTGCGTTTTTTAGAAGGTAAATGGATTCCAATCAGAAAAATAAAGGCATTTTTGGAAAGTAGACTGGAAAAGCTTTCCAATGAACTATCATGGAGTTCATTCGGACACCTAGAAGGCCTCCAAATATTGGTCACAAAACAGTTTTTCTGGTGCAGGCACTGCGCCCTTGCCTGCAAAGTCAACAAAAGACACAAATTTATTGAAAAAGGATATTTTTGAGGACTTTTAAGGCAAATAACTCCTAGTTAGCTCAGAATTTATGTTTGAAGTTATTTTGCATTTATTAACTTAGATATTTTGTGCCTTGGGCCTTGCATGGTCTCTTTGGACAAAAATGGCATTTATGATGTATTAATGACATTTTGGAAACCCTAGTTAGGTTTTTGATCCTCCTTGCTGGTTAAATACTGCATTGAGGCCTCATTGTACATGTTGGATGATTATTTGAGAAGAATATCATAGACTTGAAGATTGGAGAGAAATTGGCTTTGGATATTATGGATGTCTTGATGTGCATGACAATGGAGCAAGCTCACTTGCAGGATTCATGAACATATTTAATGATGATGTGTTTCTTATTTAGTGTTTGTTTTCTTATGTTATCAATTTTTTCGTCTTTATCATGCAGTCGGACGGAAATTTTAGGCTAAGAAATTTTGTTTAGAGGCACCTTACCTCTGTCTGCTCTCTATTGCTTGTATGTTTTCCTCTGCTAGGTCAGATTAGAGAATCCTTCAATGTTCTCTAGTCCCACTTATGCTTGTTTATATTAAAGATGATTTGATGAAGCCAATTTCAAAGTAGTTCATGGTTAGCCCTGCTCTTTGATGTAACTTAAACATTATTTTTAAGGTCTTTTCTTTGAAGTATTGCTGATTAGGTTTAGCTGAAGAGGTTTATGATTTTCCATGCCCTTCTGTTCATCTTAAATGGTTTCTTTAGAGGTCTTTGTAGTTTGATTAAGGAAATTAGGAGTTCCATACTCTTTGATCTCCACTATATGTTTATCTTAAATGTTTTCTTAGCTTGAAGGTGAAATCACTAGAAGACTTACAGGTTTTTTTCTTTCTACGATTCACTGGATTGTTGTCTTAGTGCTTACTTGTTAGGGTTTGGTCAAAGAAGTTATTGGTATGCCCTGTCCTTGGTTATTTATTTAGGCATAGTAATCTTAAAGGCCATTCTTGTTAAAGTATTTGACAAAGGATTCTTAACTGCCCTTTGCACCTACTATGTTCACAATTTAATGTTCACTTCATTCACATAAGCTTTTAGATCCATTTGGCTTTGTTATACTTTCCCTCCGAAACACCCTTGACCTATTGTTATACCTTTCAAGACCTTTTGCAGAATCCATAGCCCAATGGTTTAAACCTCTCTCACTCTATCTATTCTTCTTAACAACCTACCCAACCAAACAAACAAACAAATAAACCCTAATCCTTATAACTAGCCTAAAATCAAAACCCTAAAATCTATCAAGTTACATCCTTTCACACTAGTATAGAGAGAGCCCTCTCTGAGTCTAGGATGGCTAGGTCCTAGGACTCCAAAGACTGGTTTGATGTCACCCTTGTACATTTGGTCTTGCCAATCTAACAAATTACGGGGATCCAACATAATGACGATCACGGTGGGACATTATGAGTCAATATCATCTAAGTATTCCTTAGGACCTCAGAAAACCCACAAACATCCTTAGATTGGTATTTAGTTGTTGATGGTGGACAACAAGTACATCCGTAAAAACAACAAACATCATCCACCTGGTGACTCCACTGGTCTTCAGTAGTCCTGTTGACCCCACTAGTTCTCACATACTCCCCTAAGAATGCATTAAACAATCCTAATATTGCTGATGGTGGATAGCAAAGTTGAACTCATCCACCTAGCGACTCCACAACTCTCAATAGACCTAAAGACTCCACTGGTAGAGGAATCTAGATTGGTTGAAAAGATGCAGTGACCCTTTCTGATTTACAAACATGGATCCAAGGATACAACGGAGATATTCTCCAATGAACAGAGATCACATCGTTGGATTCCCACACAAAATTCCTCAAATAAATTGGGTTTCAAACCTGCCTATGTTTCAAGATGAAAATTTTTATGACCCCTTGTTACATCTCATCAAATTTCATATACATATATGGAGGTTAAAAGTTGAATGGCATGAGGATTGCCTCAAGAAAATGTTCGTGGGGACATTAGAAGGTAAGGCAAGGGAATTGTATGAAGGCCTAGACCCTGGTAGTTTGTTTTCTTTAAAGGATTTCCACAAGGTATTTTATGAACATTATAAAGAAAATTGTTCATCTTTATCATTAGTTGAAAATTGTTGTGATCAATCTGAAGATCTCATACAATACCTTGTAAACATTGATAAAGATTTGGGAAATTGGCATCCTGAAATTTTATTAGAGGAAATTCATGCATTTCATACTCAAGATAACTGTCATGACAACCAAGAGGAGTTGGTTGAGGATGAAATCAATCAGGAAATAAAGGAAGATCCACAAGATCTCTCTGAAGGGACAAGTGATGATTCACCATCTCTTCTAAGTGAGGTTGAAGAAGACATTCAGCCTCAGAATCAACCTTCACAAGAAAAAGAGAAAGTCTACTGTAGTTCTATCCAAAAAAAGAGAAAAATGCCTCCTCTTTCAACTGAAGAGGACATAAATCAGATTCTAAACATGCTACCAGACTCTAAACCTTCATGTGAACAGAACATTTCTATTTATTTTCCTGCTAATCCCAGCTACCACAGATCAGAAAATGGATTTATAGATCAATTCGAAGAAAGAAAATATGATAATCCAATATGTATGATTGGTGACATTACTTATATTGATGATTTTCCAAAGTTTGATCAATATGATGATGGTTATGTTCTCCAAACAGAAGCTAATCTTGCAGAGCAATCAACAGTTGGTTTGTGGGAGGAAGTTCAGTTTCATCAACTTGAAAACAGTAATCAGCCAATACATATAAGCTATGACACTTATGAGGAAAGTCTAGAAAATTTGGAAGTAAGTGAAGGATCTATGACTCTTTGTTCTACTTCATTTCAGTCCATCAGAAATAACTTTCATGCGATTAGAAATCAACAGTCTTTCAGTTTTTATGTTGAGGTTGGGGCAGATAATGAACTTCTTGAGCAAGTTGTTAATGAGAAGCCTTTTCCTGAAATGGTTGAGGAAATTATTTGCGACGTAGAATTCTCCTTACCTCCAGATATGTAACCACCAAGTTCCATTGAATTTCAAATTGTAAATAAAGGCTTGGAAATTGATAATCACATAAGAGTTGTTGCACTACCTTCTCAGGAAGACCTATTGCCAGAAAATGCTCTTAATGATGGTCTTCAAATAAAATTTAGCCCACTCAATCAGAGCATATCAGGTTTGCTAGAGGACAACATTGCAATATATGATGAGGCTGCCAATACAGATGATCATGAAGAAGAGGTGGAGTTTCTTTCCCAAAAGAATCACAAGCTTAGCCAAGTGGAGGAAAGCGTAGTCTGGGATGAAGGTTATTCAAATCCTCAGAGCCAGGTATTGTTTCAAGATCCCTTTGCTGATTTCTTAGAGATATTTGAGGAGGGAGTAAAATATGTCAGAAGTAATTTGATGCAAGGTTTAAATAAAATTTTAGGCACTATTTTTCAAACACAAGTGAGGTGGGAGTGGCCTTTTGATTTTTTCAGCACACTCAAAGAGCTAAACAAAGATCACTCATGGAATCATCTACTTGATTGGTTATATTGGAAAAGGGAGTTCACCAAATGAATGAATATCATATGTAAGTTAGATTAGGATAGATAGGTATGCAAATAAGCTCAGCACTATGAGCATATTTCTAGTTTTTAGTCTTAAAATGTTGATCTAAAAAATACACAAAAACAAAGAAAAGAAGAAAAAGAGGGCAGAAAAACGAATAGGTATAGCCCCATACCAAAAAAGAGTATTTTTGAAAGTGAGCAAGCCTAAATGCCACTCCTGTTGAAGAAAGAGAGTCTTGTTCAGTCATTTAGCCTAATCATGATTGGACATGTTTTAAATTTATGATGATAGGTTAATGAAAGAAGATTTGCCAAACCATGTAAACTTGGCTTGTCAGTAGATTAGATTAGGAAAAGATTCTAGTTCCCAAAGCATAAATCTGAACCAAAGAGAAATGAGAGGGATGCATAACCAATTCTGAATCACAGCCCTCAAGTTTCTAGTTTTCACTTGTACAAAAATAAAGTCTGTGTGCAGCTTGTCCAAATGCCACAACGCATGACAAAACAAATTGCTTAATCTTGGTTTGGTCATATTTTAAATTTCATGTCAGTAGATTAGAGAATAAAGTCTGTTAAATAGCTTAATCTTGACAGATGAGTAGACTAGGTAGAGAATAAAAGAGTTCATCAGCCCAATTTGAACTCTTGGAAGTGATAAGGGTACAAGTAGATAGCTTTTTATGCTTTCAAAAGAAAAGAATGTCAAGGGTTTTCCAGTCCAAGTGCACCCTGAAGAAAAAATGTTAGGCAAAATAAGATGGGTAGGTAGAAATGATATTGAGGCAATCATGTCTTTTCATATTTTTGAGATCATAGCTTCAAGAGAACATCAGCAAGTGAAAGAAGAGAAATCTTCCAAGTACAAGTAAGGTATTGATCTTCAAAACTCAGAGATCTGAACTCTGAGGTCCTAAACACCTCCTGAAAAGGAGCTGCCCTCCCCAAGTGGAGCCATTGTTAGTCATCAATAATTTTTACTATCTGTAGATGACTAAATATTGGTTCTAGATTTCTAAAAACAAAATTCCCTGAATATTGTGAGTATTAGAAATCTCACTACCTTCATTATCCTTATAGGAAATTTCTCACTACTCTATCAACCTTGCCATTTCATGGTCACCCTGCCACTCCTTAAAAGCTCCTTATAGGCTTGTGCCACTCATCTCCATCCTTTTTTCCTACCTATGACCCCATCACTCAGTTTTTCCCTTGCCCATAACTCCACTTTACATCTAGGGTTACCTATAAGCCTAGTCCTTCCCATGTTCACCAGGTTCCCCAAGCATTGATGGTCTCAAAACTATCTCTGTAGGCTCTTTAGATAAATCAATTACATTGGATTTTGGATCTTCAATACACCAATTTTTCAATACTCTATTTTTTCACTTGAAGACTCCGAGCCAATGTTCAGTCAAGGACTAGGTTAAAGAATCCTCCCAGTAGGTCAATTAGGGTTTCATATGTTCCAAGGTAAATCATTGATGTTTCAGACATTGTTTTTCTTTGTTAGAATTTGGTTCAGAGGTATTGGAATAATGAAACATGGTTGCTAAAGACAAGATCTAAAGGCTCCAAAGAAGACTACCTTATGAAATTCAAGTTCTGCAAAAGGTAAATGAGAACTTTGACACTTCTGCAAGAGTGTTAAAATGTCTATCAACAGAAACTTGGTAAGGTAGGAGGTCTGCTCCTAAGTCAAGACAACTCACAACAGAAGAAAGAGAACCACTTGGTCTTGATGAAAACTAGGGTTTTGAGCTTAATGGACCAAGTAGAATTCCAAACAATGATCAATTGCAAAATGGCCATGGAGGAGGTACATCAAAAAAACCAAACATGAAAAAAAGTCTTTCAAAGATTATTGATGAAATAGGGAAAAAGGTGAGGTGAATGGACAGAAATGAATGAACTTGAAAGGGCTATAGAGAACTTAGAAGACAACATTGATGATTGTCTTAAAGCACTCTAGACACCTGAGGTTTTGGGAAAGTGGCCAGAGAAGGTGAAATGAGGAGTTGAACTCCATGATGACAACAAAGAAAGATTTTGAAGATGCCACTGTGATAAGATCCCAGAATTGTCAAAAGGAGTTTTTCATGCCAAAAACGATCAAAAGATAGTTTGAGCTCCATGGTGCAGGTAAAGGAACATTTTGAAGTTGCTAGTGTGTGTAAACATCCCAAATTTTTCCAAGGTAAATATTCCATTCCTCAAAGAGCAACAGTGTGAAGAGTATCAATAAGAAAGGTAAAATTAGTGTTTTCAAGCCCCTGCAAATCAGAAATCGCCAAAGAAGATAAGAAGCATGGTTTGAACTATATGGTGCAGGAAAAAGAGTGTTGTGAAGGTGTTGCCTTGTATTTGAGTCCCAAAGGTGTTAAGAGCAATTTGTCATGCCTCCATGACCAAAAGAAGAAGTAAAAATTCATCATTTTATCAACTTGCATACAAACAGTGTAAAAAGGTCAGTGAGAAGAGGTGAAAGTTGAGCTGAAATGCATAATGGAAATCACACAAGAATGTGAAGCTACTATTGGGTGTAAACATCACAAAATCATCAGAATAACATGTCAAGTTTCAAAGGTGTAGAAGCAGAGGATCAACTTCATCTTTTTAAGTCACCTACAAACCAAGAATGTCAAAAGAGTTAGTAAGAAAGGAAAAAAGGAAGTGACTTTGAAAAAATTAGGAAAGTGGGTTGCAAAGATAAATTTAATTCCCAAGCCTATAAAAGTTCATCTAAACACTTCAAACAAAGCATTGTTACCTTGCAAAATCATCAGAGCGTTCAGGAGAAGGAAATTGTGAGTTTTTCAAGTCAAATTTCGGCTAAGTGTTGTGACGATGCACCCTCAGGTCGGCACAGTGCTTCTGGCCTTTTCCTCCCGTGCAAAATACACAGGCGCTGCGCGCCTGGAAAGGTGTTGCGCCCTTGCTCGATCTTGCCCGATAGGCCCTGTAAAAATACCTTGGCGTTGCGCGACTGGACTGAACACTGTGCCCTTGGCCTTGGCGCTGCATGCTTGGACAAGAGGGCCTCCTACACCATTTCAACACTCAAAACCCCTCAAATTCGCTCCAAGTCATCACCAAGGGTTTTTCAAGAAATTCTAAATGGTAAGTACATCTCATCAAACCCTTCTTAAATTATTTTGATGGTTTTCAATTGAAAGGATTGAAAATATGCCCAAATTAAATATTTGCAAGCCAATCTAGGTAGGGCTAGGAATGCGATTCACTATTATGAGATTGAAAACAAGCAGCTGGAGTCACAGAATGCTATCTATGAGATCAGAGCTATCATAGCTCAAAAAGAAGCTGCAAATACAAGGGAAAATCTAGAAGAGGTCTTAGGCCCTTATGATGACACTGAAGAAGAGGAAGAGCAGCTTCCTAGGAAGAGGCCAAGGACAATTGGCTTGAAGAAGGCCTTAGCCAAGGAGGAGCAAGAGACATCATTGGCAGAGCAGCTCACTCCAAGTGAGTTGCTTGCCATGGAAATTGAATATGATCAGGAACCTTGGCTAAAGAGGGCTCATATACACCCAGAGGGTCAGCTTGAGAGGACAAAAAGAGACCTTGACCTCCAAAAGAAGATGGCAAAGCAATATTCTTAAGGAACAAAATTGCAAGGGCCAAGCTTAAAAGAGCCCTTGCTAAAATTCAAGCCCTCAAGGAGGAAAAAGGCAAAGAAAACCTTGAAATACTTGCTGATGCATCCCTATAGGTATCCCAAACACCATGAGAAAGGCAAATTCAGATTTTGGCAACTTTTTGAAAATTTTGATTTTTGACTGTTTTGGAGGGCCAAGGACGCAGCGCCACTGGCACTGCGATCTTTTTTTGGGCACTCTTTTGAGGAATGTATTACATTTTTGGAATCCTTAAGCCAAGGACATCATCCAAAAAAAAAATTAGATCATTTGGAGCAAAACTGGTACTCCAAAAGTGCCAAAAACACCCAAAAAACAACCTTTCTGCCCTATTTTCAGAGTTGGCGCTACGCCCTAAGCAGTCTTGGGAGATTGAGATTTTGAGCAGGTAAATGGATTCCAGTCATAAAAATAAAGGAAGTTTTGGAAATTATACTTGAAAATATTTCCAATGAGCTATCATGGAGCTCATTTGGACACCTGGAAGGCCTCCATATCTTGGTCACAAAACAGGCAATTTCTCCGGTGCAGGCACTGCGCCCTTGGACCTTGGCGCTGCGCCCTTGCCTGCAAAGTCAACAAAAGACACAAATTTATTGAAAAAGATAATTTTGAGGACTTTTAAGGCAAAGCACTCCTATTTAGCTCAGAATTTATGTTTGAAGTTATTTTGCATTTATTAACTTAGATATTTTGTGCCTTGGGCCTTGCATGGTCTCTTTGGACAAAAATGGAATTTATGATGTATTAATGACATTTTGGAAACCCTAGTTAGAGTTTTGATCCTCCTTGCTAGTTAAATATTGCACTGAGGCCTCATTGTACATGTTGGATGATTATTTTAGAAGAATATAATAGACTTGAATATTGGAGAGAAATTGGCTTTGGATTTTGTGGATGTCTTGATGTGCATGACAATGGAGCAAGCTCACTTGCAGGATTCATGAACATAGTTAATGGTTATGTGTTTCTTTTTTAGTGTTTGTTTTCTTATGTTATCATTTTGGTTTCATCTTTCTCATGCAGTAGGACAGAAATTTTGGAGAGGCACCTTAGCTCTGTCTGCTCTCTATTGCTTGTATGTTTTCCTCTGCTAGGTTAGATTAGAGAATCCTTAAATGCTCTCTGGTCCGACGTATGCTTGTTTATCTTAAAGATGATTTGATGAAGCCAATGTAAAAGTAGTTCATGGTTAGCCCTGCTCTTTGATGTAACTTAAACATTATTTTTAAGGTATTTTCTTTGAAGTATTGCTGATTAGGTTTAGCTGAAGAGGTTTATGATTTTCCATGCCCTTTTGTTCATCTTAAATGGTTGCTTTAGAGGTCTTTGTAGTTTGATTAAGGAAATTAGGAGTTCCCTACTCTTTGATCTCCACTATATGTTTATCTTAAATGTTTTCTTAGCTTGAAGATGAAATCACTAGAAGACTTACAAGTTTTTTGCTTTCTTTGATTCACTGGGTTGTTGTCTTAGTGCTTACTTGTTAGGGTTTGTTCAAAGAAGTTATTGGTATGCCCTGTCTACGGTTATTTCTTTATGCATAGTAATGTTAAAGGCAATTCTTTTAAAGTATTTGACAAAGGATTCTTAACTTCCCTTTGCACCTACTATATTCACAATTTAATGTTCACTTCATTCACATAAGCTTTTAGATCCATTTGGCTTTGTTATACTTGCCCTCCGAGACACCCTTGACCTATTGTTGTACCTTTCAAGACCTTTTGCAGACTCCATAGCCCAATGGTTTAAACCTCTCTCACTCTATCAATTCTACTTAAGAACCTACCCAACCAGCCAAACAAACAAACAAACCGTAATCCTTATAACTAGCCTAAAATCAAAACCCTAAAATCTATCAAGTTACATCCTTTCACACTAGTATAGAGAGAGCCCTCTTTGAGTCCAGGAAGGCTAGGTCCTAGGACTCCAAAGACTGGTTTGATGTTACCCTTGTACATTTGGTCTTGCCAATCTAACAAATTATGGGGACCTAACAATGGCCATAGCCATGGATTTGATCAACACAAGCCTCCTTGCACAGGAGACCCATTTGAAGCTCTAGTCCGGATTTGATTAGCACAAGCCTCCTTGCACGAGAGAGCCATTTGAAGCTCCAGTCCTTCATCCTTGACTCAATTTTTGACACAATCCAGTGCCAATCCTAGATTCGATAAGAGTCCGACTTTAGGTGGAAACCCAATTTGAAACTGTCATGGAGGGATTTTACTTCAAAGGGCAACACATCTGAGATTCTGCCCACTTTGGCTCGGGATAGGACTTCCATGGTAATGGAGGATTTCTGGTTGTTGACGCTTAATCCAGTGGCCTTTATGAAGAGGTAAAGCACCGCTTTGATCCTTCGAATATCTTCTATTCTCCCATTACTAAACAGGAGGATATCATCGACAAAGAGTAGATGAGTTATGGAAAGGTTGACGGCTACACCAATACCTTTCACCACTCCCTTTCTTTTAGCATCATGAATCATCTGACTGAGCCCTTCCGCAACAATGAGGAAGAGGAGAGGGGATAAAGGGCATCCCTGATGAAGGCCTCTTTGAATTTGAAAAAAGGGAGTTGCAACTCCATTAATCAAGATGGCAATACTGGTGGTTGTGATACACGCCATTACCCAGTTGATGAAATCAATCCTGAAGCCAATATGAGTCAGGAGTAGACGGAGGTACATCCATCTGATTCTGTCATATACCTTGTAAAGATCAATTTTTACATTGGCTCCTTTTTTTTGGCTTCTTTTCAAGCTATGAAGAGTTTCATGTGCCACCCCTACTGCCTCATGAATTTTCCTTCCATCCAGGAAACCAAATTGTTCCAAGGAAGTGTTTTTTGAGAGGAAAGGTTTTAGACAGGATGCTATCACCTTTGCAATGATTTTATATATGCATGTACAAAGAGAGATAGGTCTGAAGTCATCAAAGGATTTCAAATCCTCCTTCTTGGAAATGAGGGCGAGGAAATTGGATTTGAAAGGCTGATAGATGGTACCCGTATGCGTTGACTCTTCTTCCACTGCTAGCAGGTCCTATCCCAAAGATTCAAAGAAGTGTTGGAAGAATTCCGCTGTCCATCCATCAAGCCCTGGGCTCTTATCCCTCTGCATTGCCTTGAGGATCCCTTCCACCTCCTCTTTCGAAATAGGATCCATTCTACTGTCATTCCCTTCTTCTTCAATATATCTGGGAAAAAACTGGGCTACCCTAATCACTTCATCTATAGAAACCTCCGAAGGGGCTTTGAAAAGGGATTTGAAATGCTTACATCCCAAAGATGATAAGTCCTCGAAAGATCGAACAATACTTACTTCCTCTGTTTTCATCCCCCAGATAGTATTAATATTTTTCCTTCCTTTTGCATAGTTCTGGAAAAATTTCGTGTTTTCATCCCCTGCTGCCAACCAAATGGCCCTGCTTTTAAGTCGCTAACTTTCTTCATTTTCTAGTAAGATTTTCTTCCTTGATGCTTCAAGGCTCTTTACTCTGTCCCTCATTTCAATGGAAACATAACCCGCACCCTCTGGCCTCTCAAGGAAATCTAATTCTTCATTGATTTTCCACAAATATTCCTCCTCCTTGAGTTTTTTGGCCTTTGCCCATTCCAGTGTAGCTTTTTTCATTCTCTTAAGGTTCTCCATAAATAGTGAGCTCATACTACCCGACCCATCCGCCCCTCCCTTCCTCCAAGTGGCATGGAACAAAAGGTTGAAAGACTCATCTTTGAGCCACAAAGAGTTAAACTTGAAGGGCACCCCCGGTTTCTTTTAAGGACCCTTAATCTCCAGGAGGATGGGAAGGTGGTCAGAGATACCCCCTTCCCCAACCCAATGCCGAAAAGTAGAGGATCGGGCAACCAACTCTTCATTAAGGAGAAAACGATCCAAATTCTTTGCCACCCTATCCTCACCAATTCTTCTGTTCCTCCAAGTAGGCCTGGGTTTAATCAAGTTTGCGTCGACTAGGTGAGTGGATACCAGCTTGTTGAGGAAAAAATCAGTAAGGGGGTGTTCTCGGGCAGAGGGGCCCCAAGATTCAGATATCCCCAAGGAAGAATTTAGATCTCCTCCCAGAATGAGGTTAGGGTTTTTCATACAAGACTTTCCAAAGGGATTGTTCCAGTACTACACATTTAGAAGCAGAAGAGAGTGACATAGAAGTTGAATAGACATCCATAGCTAATGCATTTTCGAAACCCCAAGAGGAGATCTCCTTCAATCTTCCAGATTTTATTCCCATCGCCAAACCCCCAGACCTTCCTTGGGCATCCAGAGCCTGGAAGGACCACCTCGGGAACATCCTGGACAATGCTCCAATCACTTCCTCCCCCATCCCCAAAGTCTCTTATAACATAAGGAGCTCCAGCTTGTAGGACTTCATCAGAGCCCTAAGTGCTAATTTTTTGGGTTAACTAGAAAAACCCCTGCAATTGAAGGAGAGGATGATCATCAATATCCCAGGGAGGGGGTCTGCGTTACTCTAAGCACCCCAGATAAGGAAAGTTTCTTCCCATCCGCTATGTCAATTTTGGCCCTAACCTGGGCTTTGGAGAGGTTGGATTTCCTACCCCTCGTTTTTCTAGGGCCTATCGAAATAGGTTGAGGCCCCAAACCTCCAATTACCTCCTCCTTCATGGGCTTCTTCATTAAAGATATTAAATTATAAGGGGTTTTTTTAGGGATACAGGTCTAAGGAGGGGGAGATCCATGTCCATGTATAGGGGGGCTTCCAAGGGGATATTAGGGATGGAGGTTATGACACTATCCAAAGACTTTATAACGTCGTGCATTTGCATAGATTCCATTTGTGATGGCCTGGAAGGACCAGGCCTTGAAATAGAAAAAACAAAAGAACATAAAGAGGTGAAAGGAGGGGAGGAAGAGACCAGGATCATACCCTCCTGAAGAGTTGCCACAACCTCAGCTTCATGGAGGGGAGAGGAGGCTGGAGGCTGCTCTGGTTCTTGCTCCATAGCTATAGGACTAGTTTGCTCAACCAGTATGTCGATAGGGGCTTCTTCTGTCTGGTTTCCGCCTGCTCCTTCGACCCCTTCCATCAAGTCCTCCTCAGATACTTTGGGCTCCTCTGGTACCGGGGGCCTATCTGGCCCTCAGTTTTCCCTCTTCTGTTTCCTTCTCCTTCGGTGTCGAAGAGGATAATCCTTCGCCAGGTGGCCATATTTATGACAACGGTGGCACCGAAAGGTTATATGTTCGCAATCCAATGTCTGAGTGAACTCTAGTTCCTTATATTTGAGGCACATTTCTTCTGCTAGTCCTTCTTTTGAATTTAGATTGACCAAGATTCTAGCGGCACTCAGGTCCATAGTCTGTAGGAAGGATTGATATGCTTCTAGGAACTATCCCAGAGTGTTCCCTATTGATCTGAAAGTTGAATCTGTCCAGAAAGGGATCGATAACCCTAAAGTTTTACCCATACTGGAGTTTCTTCAATTTTTTCCCTCTGTGCATCAAACAACAACGTCCATTTCCTGAATAAAATATGTCTTTTCCCGAAATTCTAGTTCTGTTCCATTACCCATTCCAAATGCTCCTTTTTTTTTAATTTGATCATGAACCAACCCCCGGCTAGGGTTTTGATTTCCGTGGGACTCCCTTGGGCATCCACCCACGCCGAGGATGCCCATTTAGAGATGTAATTGGCCGAGTATTTCCTTCCTCTGACTCTGCCTACTAGGATAGTTTCTACAGCTTCCATGACTTCATCAATGCGAATATCCACACCAAAGACACAACATGGGCTCTCCTCCTTTCTAATCAGCTTGGTCTTCTTTCTCTTGTTTCCTGCAACCCCACTCCTTCCTCCTTCCTTACCCTCTAACGACCTTTCGTTAGCATCTGGTCCTTCAAGCTCGGGCGATCCAGGTCACCCTTCCAAAGACTGATGTGGATTCTCCCAAAGGGGGTCCCCTTCTTCTTGGATTTTGGCAGCCATAGCTACCTCTTGCAACTCCTCGCCTCTATGGGTTCCAGAACACCTTCCCTGCTCCTCAGCTTGAGGCTCGGGATATTGTACTGCCGCAGGTCCCAATATATGCAGACGTAATACAATAGGGTTTTGGAGTGAACCTTTTCCTACATCCGGCCAAGATCCCGCCACTTCACTCCCCTGCGAGAAGAGGAGATTTTCGAGAAATTTTGTTCACTGCCACTGATGGGGGTTTTTGTGGGCACTAGGAGTGTCCAGATGGGCTCCCCTACCCGGATCCTGAAATCAGTGGCTCTCTCCCAAGAAAACCTTGAGACCCACATTACTCTGAATGCCACAGTTTGCTACAATGTCTTCCAGCCCCCCAGAAAAAAAAAATGGGATTGAAAAATTACCTGGCAGAAGAGGACTTACAAGGTTTGTCGAGACTTCTGCTATTCCTTCCTTCCCAGGGTTTGTCAGTTACTGAAAAAACCATGAATCTCTCTCTTCCTTCTAGGCAAAGTTGAAAGTGCTCTGTAAGCTTTCCTCTAAGAGTGTTGCGCCGTTTGTAGTGCCCTAGGCCCCTCTTGGATCTTTGTTTTTCAGCCCTGCTTCACAGAACGCTGGAATATACCGCTCCAAGTTCTTCGCCGACACTTCGTGTCGCCAAACAGCTAATATGTCTTCCGACGTCGGGTCTAAATCTACCGAATCCCGTTCGTTAACCATGGTTCCGTGAACGTTAGTGGCAAACAAAAACCTTCGACAGCGCAAAACAACCTTCAAACTCATAACCGCGTGCTCACACCTCCGTAGGGCAGCAGGTTTAGGGTTTGTAAACATTGTGTCTGTCATCCTAACCCTACTACCTCCCGTTCATTGGCACCACCTCCCAGGCACAACATGGACTGCTGCAGAGGGCCCAGGTGTTTGTTGTACTCTGACAGCCAGGGACACCTGTCGCGTCCTTTCCTCCCTCGTACCGTCACATGTATCGTGGCTCAAAGCTCCTGAAACTGACTCTCGCCACCATGGTTAGGGTTTCGGCGTTTGTCCTGTTGCTCCATCACAATCTCCTAATCCCTTCAAAACCTACTTACTTTAAACACACAAAACTTAAAGCCCACTGATTTTTTTTATTAAATTAAGTTATTTTCATCAAACCATAAATGATGAATCCATATAATATTAAGTTTACAACCAAAGAAACGAAGTGTTAACATCAATTTTCTCTATCAATATGAGCAAAAGTAAAGGTAATCTTATTAGATGAGCAAGACAAATGTCTAGCACAGTGACAAAATCATTACATATAGTTTGCTAGGTAATATTGTAAATTACATAGGAAAATATAATAAAGTAATGAGTTCTTTGATTAAAAAATTCGGAAAACACTTGTGGACGCATTATTCATCACATTATGTAATTTTTGTGGTTATATTTATAATTTTTTATTTTTGTCAAGACTTGTTGGTATAACTGGTTTGAGGATGGACCTTTTTAGCAAGGTCACTTGATCAAACTTAAAGGAGGTTGGTTTGGCCAAGGCAGAGTGCGATCCCTAAATGACTTTGACAACTTAGGATGTCAAGTTAAAGATCACAAACAACTTGACAAAAAAAATTTATTTTTAAATAATTTCTATAAAACTTTCTATTTATCCAAAATAAAATTTCCATTACTTCAAAATAAGTTATCACTTGTAATTTTAAAAAGATAAAAATATCAAAATATCATTACATATACTGTGATGAGTAATATTGTAAATTATATAGGAGAATAAAATAAAGTTCATGGATCATAAACAAAAATATAAAAGTTGTGCATGCATCATTCATCGCATAACAAAAACTTTTGCGGTTATATTTATAAATTCATAATTTAAAAAAAATTATATAAATTTGGTCATATCTACTTATTCAAAGTAAGTTTTCCATTACTTAAGGAAAGAAGTTTATTTTAAACGTATAAATCATGGCAAAATTTACAAGTTTTCCATTACTTAAAAACTAGCAATTGCACCGGGAGGTGCAAAGGAACGCTGAAAGGAAACCGCCCAATGATGTAAGGGGGGAAAAAAAGGTAGATGTTGAGTTAATTCTTCTGCAACTCCTCCTAGGGGAACAGAGGGAGAAGAATAGATGGCCTCCAGGGACTGAAATCAACCGAAGTCACTATCATGCCGTCTCTAGTAACATAGCAATGGAATGTAGGCTTTCGGGAGGGCGTATACTTGCTATTGCTTGGGGTTATGGTCTAAGAAGTTCGAGCATCAAAATATAATGAGAGGATATTGCCTTTTAATAGAGTTTACAAGGGGAGGATTTCTATTAATATTCAAGCACTTTATAAAAGAGAGAGATAGCCTCTGTGCATTATTCAAAGGATATTCAATTGTTTTTTATTATTATCGAATAAATTAAATGTTAAAAATAATTAAATAATAATTAAAGTTTGAATTTATATATTTATTTTATTTTTAATAATTACATGCTAGGATAAGAAAAGATTTCAAAACCAATAAAAAAAGAAGAAAAATAAAAGTAAAAATTAATTAAATAAATAAATAAATAGAAATAAAATAAAATAAAGATATAATTAAAATTTAAAATAAAATAGATAAAAATAAATAAATAAATAAAATTAAATAAAATAAAATAAAAATTAAATTCTTAATTACAAAAACAAGAATATAATAAATAAATAAATAGAAATAAAATAAAATAAAGATTAATAAATAAATAAATAAAGAAACAAATAAATAAAATGAAATAAAAATAAAATTACATAAATAACAAATGAATAATAGTAAAAGTAAAAATAAATATTTTTATTAAAAGAAATATAAATATTTAAAATTTTTCCACCTCTTCTTCGCTGCCCAGGTAGCTTTTGCGACTGAGGATTAATCTCACCATAATATCAAATATTAGCTCCACCACAATTTTCTCTGAGAACGCTGCTGCAACGCCCCGATGTGCTGAAAAGGGCAGAGGAGGAGCTGGACTTCATAGTTGGAAGGGAACGCATTTTGGAGGAATCGGATCTCCCAAAGTTGAAGTATTTGGAGGCGATTGTGAAAGAGGCGAACCCCCGCGCCGCGAAGGAGCAAACGACCTGACAGAAGCACGGCCCAGTCTGTGGCTGCGTGGGAAATAGCGTGACGGCAAATGTCAAATTTTGAGTGGCGGTAAGAACGATGAGAACGCGCTATGTTTGGCTCAGCGAACAATCTCATTCGGAAAGCCAACAAAGGGAACGCTTTTAGCGTAATTAGTATATGTAGTTAAACACACTGTGTATTTTGGCTAATGAATGATGGGGGAACACAGGCATGGAAAATACCCAAACACCATTCTATGCAAAAGGTGAAGATTTTGTCAGAGCTTACTGAAATTAGTATATGTAGTTAAACCCAATGTGTGTATTTTGGCTAAGGAATGATGGGGAACGAAATTTTGTTTGTAAAGGAGCCATATTTTTTTATTTCTATCTATTCTCGCTATATATATGAACATACTGCTTTAAATGAACTCAAAGGATAGAGAAACATGGCTGACCAGAAGAATCAAGTTTGTTCAGTAAATCTTCGAAGGACTTTCCCATTTGACATTTTTGTAAGGCCTGCTTTTACAAAAGTTAGAAACTCTTATAGAAATAAAGTGCAGATCCTTTGAGAACAAGTTTACACCTAATAGAAATGAGTGCAAATGCTTTGAGACCAAGTTTACCCCAATCGAAATGAGTGTAGATGCTCTAACATGAAGTTTGCATTGCAATTAAATTCATTTTTTTAACTTTTAAATAAGCATACTTGATTTTGAAAGCATGCAAGATTATCCAGACTTGATAAATCAATACAGTAATGGTTAGGAGACGCCTTCCACAAATCGACACAAAAGAATGTTTTGGAAAAATATTATCAACACCTACACAGCGTCTTCTTTGAGTCTTGTCGATCCAAGTCATTGCAACTCTGCTTTGATAGTTAACGAAAAGGCTGAAAGGTATGCATTTTCTTCATTTCCAGAAGTTGAAGCTTCATTTGTGGTTGGATGCAAGCTGACTCCAGCCTCAGCATTGAGCTCTCAATAGCGTTCACACAATCCCTGGCAAAATCATGGCCCAAAACGGTAAATTTAAGTCTTGTCAGTGACATTTCAGTGGGCTTCAAGATGGGAGACATTGTGATGAAATTGAATTTCCGGATCTCCATGTGCCTTCGCCTGGTTGCACAAGACTTGGGCTCACATGGCAGCAGATTCTTCTTTTCTATGCTACACTGGCTCCTGCAAACCTCTAGGCCAGAAAGCCTCAATATATACCGACTGCACAAAATTCTCTTCACCGATGACAACAAAGAAAAATCCCTTCAAGCTAAGAAAATGCGCTTTCAAACCAGGCTTGAAAGGAGGGATCTTTGGAGCAGACCAGCCGCTAGACACCAAGGGTTTTATTGTTCATTCAAGAGGAGGGATACAGAGGGTTTAGGATACATATACAGCTGCAGGAACTGAAAGACCTGTGTTTCCGACAAAACTAGTATGATGGTGATATCCACCATGCAATACAGAGCCTTGCACCAAGAACCAGGGAGGATGACCATTCTACAAAAAGGATTCCTCTGTTTTGCTATTCAAATGTTCAGTGCGTGGCTAGTTGTATCCAACATTTTTACAACCGTTTCAGGCAAAGTCTGTGATTGTTTGAATCACAAAATGCAATCTCTTCTGGCTTTTAAAAACAATTTGTATGATCTTGAACATTTGGCTTCTTGGAATGTTTCTTTCAGATGTTGCTAGTGGGAAGGTGTCTCCTGTGACAGTCGAACCGGCGTTGTTGGTGCGGTGGATTTGCATAAGTGCAGTTTGAGTGGCATCCTGCGCCCTGCTGCACTGTTTAAATTGACGACCCTGCAGCATTTAGATGTTAGATTCAAAAACTTTACTGGTTTATCTATTCCTATAGAGATGGGTCTTTTGAAAAACATGAATTTGAATTTTTCCATGTGCTTATGCAGACATTGTATGTAATTGGATAATCATCTTATTCCACGATGAGTAGTATTGTGTGGGAGTCTTGTTATTGTTGTGTGCGAGAGCGACACCGAAATGCCCTCGGGCGCGAAGAGAGGCAATTTCCAAGAATTCGATAGCCTGTTATTGTTTGTGTCAGCCTTCTGTATAAGGGCTTCTATCTGATACTGGCTCGGTTTCAACCCCAGGGATCTTAACAGGGACCCTAATTCCAATTGTGTCAATCTACCGTCATGGTTTTTGTCGAACGTCATGAATATCTCTTACAATTGTGCGATTTGGCCTTTGTCCAGCCTGGAGGACATGCCATGGCTCTCGTTCATTTTCTTCAATCGCACTACATATTCAGTTGCACGTATGATTGGAGATTTTATAAACTCCTGCTATGGCAACGCTTCTGCAACGCCCCGATGTGCTGAAAAGGGCACAGGAGGAGCTGGACCTCATAGTTGGAAGGGAACACGTTTTGGAGGAATCGGATGAGGACCCCAACGTCAATGACGTGGGCACGCAAACGACAGCCGCGAAGGTCGTGGGCACGCAAACGACAGCCGCGAAGGTCAAACGATTTGACAGCAGCACGGCGCAGGGAGGGCGAACAGTGAGCGGGCACTTGTCAAATTGTTATTGGCAGTAAGAACGATGAGAACCCGCTCTCATTGGCTGAGCGAAAAATCGCAATTGCAAAGCCCATAAAGGGAACGCTTTCAGCGTAAATACGAAGCTTCTTCTGGTTGCAAAGCACAAACAAACATCAGATCATTGACACGTATATCTACCTTCTCACCAAATGAGAAAGCATATGTACACTTTGTTAATGTGATGTTCAATAACATCATCCAAGGTGGATGACAATAAAGTAATTCCATGTAAATCAAGATGGCGCTGCACACAATAAATAAAGTAATTCGCTGTTATTGAAGGTGGAAGCGCACACCATAAAGTAATTGCATGCAACTACAAGTGGAAGTGCATGTGCAGCGATGAAAGGAAAGGCAAGTATAAAGTCTGAAGGGAGGCGAGGTATATACCCAGTCATATTCGGAGCATTACCATTAGAAATACACATAAAGAGCGATGCTGGAAAAATGGGATGGGCCCATGCTGTATGGTGGACTTTCACAAAACATGATAATGAAATGGGTTATTTGCGCACCAATCATAGTTTATTTGTTAGTGCGTGTCGTGGCCCTCACCTGTTCTCTTTTGCAATGCACCCCTCTTCTCCGCTCTGGTTTGTACGAGAGAGAAGTTCCTTGTTTCTTGATTGCATTTGCGGTCTCGAGTTGAAGTTGCACAAGTGAACTAGTAGTATGAGTCAAATTGGGGGTTTTGTGATCAGGTTTTTCTTAATGGCGTGATTGCTGGTATTCAGGGAGAGGCCAGGGCGCCCGATCTGTCCCCCTCCCCTCAGGACGAGCTGATCGAGCTTTTAGTTCTCTGTTTTGGTGGAGATTTCGACTATAACTCTGTAGGTTCTCTAGAAGTTTCTTCTTTTGTACATTTATTTAATGGCTTCAATGTCTCTCTCTAACTGTGCACTTTTTATTTTCATTTCTGTGGAATATGGGTTTGTGTCTCTTGGACGTAAAATTTTAAGCGCTACAATGCGTTATGGGTTAATTTAAGAAGCTACCGAACTCCTTCAAGATGGAATGGTCAAGGAAGTGCAAATTGCGACCAGCGTTATTTGAAACCCCTTTTTTTTCATGTATGCTTATTCTCTGCATTACGTGAAAGGATTCTTAGAGCGTAATTGTCTCAGAGATGGCTGAGTTTGCCAATTTTCTCATTATTCTATCCTTGTTATTTCAGCTTTTGGAGGAGATAAGCTTAGCGTTGTTATTCTCCTGCACGTATGATGGCACGCAAACGACAGCCGCGAAGGTCGTGGGCACGCAAACGACAGCCGCGAAGGTCAAACGATTTGACAGCATCACGGCGCAGGGAGGGCGAACAGTGAGCGGGCACTTGTCAAATTGTTATTGGCGGTAAGAACGATGAGAACCGGCTCTCATTGGCTGAGCGAAAAAGCGCAATTGCAAAGCCCATAAAAGGAACGCTTTCAGCGTAATTATGTAATATAATATTTGGAGATAGTGGCTAGAAATAACTATCCACAACTAGTTGTAACTGAGTAATCTAACATGATACTTTTACAACAAAGTTAGATTAGATTTCCAACCAATATATATATATATATAAAATAAAAATAAACCTAACATAATAAATAAAAATGCAAAGAAGAGAACGGTAAGGGTTTTAACTAAGAGAATAAAGCGGTCATTTCCATATGAAGGAAAAGCTCTACCTCAAATTCTAGAGTGCAAAGAACTTCACACATAAACCCTTTTAGCCTAAACCCAAACTCCTGTCCAGAGTAACTTTTCAGGAGACCATAACTTTGAGATATCATTCCTGACTTAAAAGCATGGTCGCTCGTTAAACAGATCTGGTCGAAGAATCATGCCCTCCACTAACGCAACCTTTCAACATTTAGCTGTTTTCGTTGGGAGAATGTCGGAAAAATATAATAAATTGTGATTTAAAAGCATGGTAGCACGTTAGAGAGATCTGACACAGAACAATCATATTTCTCAAGTGGCAGGATACAAAACTATACTAAATTGGATTTAAACTAAACCCGAGAACACTAAGTATCATAGTCCTTTTCTAGTTCATTTCGGAGAACTAATTTTTAATACGGTAACTGGAACCTTTTACGGAAGGAATCGGTGGTGGTGGCAAACTTGCCTTATAAAATGGATGTAATTTGACACTAAAATGGTCAGACCTGGCTTGAACTTATCTAGGTTCAACTCCCAATGTTTCGATGGTTGGAACTGAACCCGCCTGAGCGACACGTATAGGAATGTCCTATCCTCGTCTGTCAAAATTTGGATGTTTTGATCTCACCGAAAGAAATTATTGAGCTTGTCTCCGATTCCATATATTCAAAGACGGGCACATAGACACGGTACAGAGGCTTCGTATCAGGTCTATATAAACTTTGGATTTATTTCGGTGGAAAGAATTAGCTTTCTTATCTTTTCGGCGGTAAAGATGCTAATAATCCGAGATTTCATGATGTAGTGACGACATTTCTCTGTACCGTGAATCTTTTGAAACGCTGCCTTAGAGTAACATGTAACCAGTCAATAACTGCAAAGTCTCCTCCTCCCTTCAGAGTAGCCGACCCGATCTGCATTTAAAGATCTGTTCAACGAAACTTTCCTGACATCTATTTTGCTGCGATTTTCTCGGTCAGCCAAGAGAATAGTGCAGATGATATAAAGATCTCTTCGCCGAAATTTTTAAATACTAAATATTTAATTCTTCACATTTATTTTGCTGCGAATTTCTCCTTGAGCCAGGAGAACAGTGCAGATGATTTAAAGATCTCGCCCAGGCTTCTGAAACTAAATGTTTTATTCTTGACATTTATTTGCTGCACTTTTCTCGGTGACCCAGCAGAACAGTGCAAATCAGATCTTTACATCAAGGCTCTTTGAAACTAAATATTTCCTTCTTGAAATCTATTTTGCTGCGAGCTTCTCCGTGAGCAAGCAGAACAACACAAATGATTTTAACATCACTTCACCGAGACTCTTGGAACTAAATATTTCTTCTTGACTTTTATTTTGCTGCGGGTTTCTCCGTGAGGCAGTAGAACAATGCAAATGATGTAAAGTTCTCTTCACCAAGACACTTAAACTAAATATTTTATTTCTTATATTTATTTTTCTGCTAGTTTCCATGAACCGGCAGGAAAATGCAATTAAAATGCTGAAGCAGGCGCAATTCATCAATAGAATACAATACCGCGCTACAGACGCAAAATGCGGTATCGGCGGTCACTGAAACTAAAACAATTTGAACAAAATGCAAAAATGGGAGCATAGTACTCACTGAAAGGAAAGCATTAGGGGCGGCATTACTTGGAAAACCAAGCCTAAACGAGGTCCTGTTTAAAGAACCGAAGGCCAGGTCAGACGGCGATTCTAAAAGATTCAGAGAACTAAAAGGGAAGACAGACGAGTAATGATCTAGATTCTAAAAAGATAAACAAAATTTTTGATACAGGATAGTGACAAGAAAATGAAAAGGTGGAGTATAGTCAAAGCTGCTTCCGAACTGTAAATCTCGGTCTACAGAGGCCCAGCAAGGCAATATTTCGAGTACTACATTAATTGCTATTGGAAATTCTCATCTCTTCGGACGAAACCCTAACTCATTCTAGTCGAAACTTCTACGAACCCTTCGAGAATTGGAATTCACAGTTTCAAATTGTTTTTCGTGACAAACGCTGATACCACAGATCTAGTTCTAAATCGTGGTCCGGGATACATTTTCGCGTTAAATTGTGCAAGAATATATTGACGAGTGACGATAAATTGAAAATTTATATGTAAAAGATCGGTGTAAAGAACGGTCTGAAACTTACGAAATTCACCCTGCGTGAAGCACCAGTTTGTATCGCCCTCCATGTCAACGGATGCACCTCATGCGGCCAACACCTTAATTCCAGAGCAGCAAGCAATCAATGAGAAACCCGATGCAAACACAATAATGGAAAATAAATAATTGTAACACGAGAAGGTCGAAGGTCGTGGGCACGCAAACGACAGCCGCGAAGGTCGTGGGCACGCAAACCACAGCCGCGAAGGTCAAACGATTTGACAACAGCACGGCGCAGGGAGGGCGAACAGTGAGCGGGCACTTGTCAAATTGTTATTGGCGGTAAGAACGATGAGAACCGGCTCTCATTGGCTGAGCGAAAAATCGCAATTGCAAAGCCCATAAAAGGAACGCTTTCAGCGTAATTAAAAGTGAGTTACCAAGTAAACTTTTAAGGAAAGAAGTTTATTTTAAGCTTATAAATCATAGCAAATTTTACTCTCCAATAAACAAATTTTTAAAAGTTAAAAATTTGGAGAAAAATTTAAGATAATATTTTTGAGAATTGTTCAATAAAAATCATAAAAACTAATGTTTAGAAAATTCATAAAAAATTAACCTATCTACACCATTTAAACCCTAACATTTCCTATTTAGTTTTTAAAATTCATTCCATTCATGTTGAAAAAAAAAAAAAATTAAAATTCATTACATTTATATGAAAATAAAAAAATAATTAAAATTCATTATATTTACATGAAAATAAAAAGAAATTCATCCATATTCATTCCATTTATATTTTGGTTGAAAATAATTGTAAAACACCAAACCTTGTGACGTGCGATAAAAAGAAGTTCCTCTTTGAAACTTTCGTTATTCTCTCAAAATTAAAAACAATACACCCTATCCTATTTTCCTTATAGAAGTGGGTCATTCCCCTATCGAGAGCCTAGATATAACTAGGCTCCTATGACTAAGCTCCTGTTGTACAAGCACAAAATCAACAAAATCAATAACATGGGAGACCATAGACTTCCTAAGCTAGCTTTAAATTCCAGCCAAAACCACTGAAGGCTCAAAAGAGGTTGGTATAAAGATACCAGGGCCTAGTCATAGACGAAAATGCTGGATTGCAAAATATTAATAACATTAAAAATATTGTTACTTCTAAGTTTAAAGAGAAAATGTGGTGTGAGAAAAATTTAGAATCTAAAAGAAAATTAAGATATTATAAGGAGATCACCAACCCTACTCTAGAAGATCAAAAGGAGGTCACCAACCCTACTCTAGAAGATCAAAAGTATATCTCCGTTTTAAGTAGCTCAAATAAAAAAATTAATATAGCTCCATAGTGAAACAGGGGTAGTTCCTAAAACACCATGGGTGGAAAGGATCCGCCATTTCTGTGAGAATATGAACATTGAGAATGAAAATCACTTCCCATACCCACATTAGATCTCAGTGTCATAATTTTTGTTGCAATACCGACCTTCCTAACCTTGGCCTTTTAACATGTCAAAATTATAAAAAGTCTCTCTAAACTTTTTGAGCATAATAGTACAATTTTAAAACAAACTAAATAATTTGTTTCTTCAGATCCAATAAACCAAATTTCGGTGTTATTTAACCATCATCATCATAAAAATAAAAAAAAATCCATTCCATATATATGGAAATAAAAATATTTCATTCCATTTATATACAAATAAAAAAATAAGTGAAATTCATTCCATTCCATTCCTATTCATTCAATTTATATGAAAATAAAAAATAAATAAAATTCATTCCATTCATATGAAAAAATAAAATAAAATTCATTCCATTCATATATGAAAATAAAATAAAAAATTAAATACACGACACAGCAACACAGCAGCACAACAGTATTCAGATGTTTGAACAAATATACCAAAATACACCACAAAAAATACCCAGATTTTTGCACAAAAATACCCACATTATTAAACAAAACCAGGTATTTGAACAAAATTCACCCAAGTTATTAGACAGGCATACACATGTAGTTATATTTCATCTCATGTGCACAGGGTAGTTTGGGCATGGGCGACATTGGATCAGATAGAAAGCCTCTGCAGGGTTTGGATCAGATAGAGAGCCTCTGCATAGGTATGGTGGGTGTCTGCGGGGAGTTGGAGAGAACAAAAGGGTGCCCCAAGAGCTGAGCAGCGGTCCATCTGTTGCGGGCATCTTTATGCAGACAGCATGTGATGAAGCTCCGGAAATGGGCAGACGCCGTCGGAGGAGGAGCCGGGGGATCCCCGTAACAGATTGCGCACATGAGGGCCGGCCAGTCCGCCTTCTGCCCTGCTGCCAGAAACGGAAAATGCCCAGTATAGCACTCCAGCAGACTCAACCCCAAGCTCCATATATCGCCCGCGTATCCATCGTACCGTCCGCCGTAGGTCTCGGGGTCGAATCTCTCGGGGCTCATGTAGGCACAGGTACCCACATAAGTATTGCAGGGATCCAATGTCTGAGACAGAATTCTGCTAACCCCAAAGTCTGCAATTTTCACTTCTTGTCTCCTGTTTATGAGCAGATTCGAGGGCTTTATGTCCCTGTGCACGATCTTGTGACGGTGCAGATATTTCAAACCCTCAAGAACCTGCCTCGCTACCTCTGCCAGAAATCTCTCCGACATCGTGTCGGATCTCCTCTGTTCCAGCGACCCTCCGTCCATGTACTCCAGCGCAAAGTGGATCTCTTCCCCCTTTTCGAAAATCCCGTGACATTTCACCACAAACGGCGATTCCGTTTTCTTCAGAATCTCCATCTCTCGGATTATCTGCTGCCTCACAGTCTCGTCGGGATTGCCATGGATGACCTTCAGGGCATAAAGTTCCGAGGTCCTCCTGTGTCGGACCTTGTACACATTGCCCCCGCTTCCATGGCCCAGAATCTGAATTCGCTCCAAGTCTGCGAGATCCGACACGTCTCTGGACACAGCTGTACTCTGCGGAGGCAGAGGAAGTCGATAAAGCTGAGTCTGTTGCCGGGCAGGAATTGGGATATTCAGCCGCGGATTTCTGCGACCAGACATCTTTTTGGTTCAATGGATACGAACTTTACTACAGAGTCTGAAATGCAAAATCACAAAGAAGCGAAGAGCAGCAGAAGGCGCGGTATGCTGGTGGGAAAACCAGAGGCTCCAAAGGGGGGCTGAAATAGGGGAAGAAATTTCCGTTGCGGGAGGAGCAGCGACATCGGCGAGAAGAATCGCAGAAATGGCAGATGATGGGGATATAAATGAGTGATGGGGGCCATCACGTGAAATGGATGACGTGGCAGGGTCATGGGATCCCAAAGTCTTTAAGATCACCCGCACGTGCTTGACAAAATGAAGAAGGGCCCACCACCACCAGACGTGAACTCCGTCAAAATATCTGTTTTCTGGGTCAAGTCGTCCCGACTGCCGGCCCACCGACGGTGCCGGGAAATTTCCTTCGGCTACCGACACCAATTTCTGGCGTGTAAGCCATCATGCTTTTTAAACGAGTAACATCAACCACCCATTAATTGTACAGAGTCGTCGGGAGTTTAGACATTTGTCATTAAGGTGAGCGATCGTTGAGATTTCCACTATTTAAAGTCAACGCTAATTTTTTAAAATATATTTAATGAGTTAAAACGTATATAAAAAAACGTATATGTTTAGCGAGTGTAAACGTTATATATATATATAGTTAGTGAGTTAAAACTTATATTAAAAAATATATTTTTGTTAGATTAAAACTTCTAAATATATTAATAAAAACTAGTTTGTTGGGAGCTAAGTAACATGTTTGCGTTAAGAGTTTGGATTTTTGTTTGAGTAAGGATAGATTATAAGTTTAAGTTGTGACATGAGGTTATGAGTTTTGATTCGAGTAGACTTTAGTGTGACTTTTTGAAGGCTTTTATGGTGACTTTTTACGGTGTAATTTCTCTAAATTCGGCAGGAATTTATTGAAAAAAGAAGTTTGATTGCTAACTTTGCACAATCCAAGTGCCCTAGAGGTTTTTGAGGGTGCTGAATCTATATATAAAGTCAAAAAACCAGTTTGAATAACAAAAACCAAGATTTTACCTCAAATTCGAACCTTGTAATATAAGTTGGGAGTAAAGTTTTAATAGATTAGTTTTTTATTTATTTTTAATTATTTGTTTTTTTGTCTTTTTTAATATAATATGGAAATGTAAAAAATTAGTTAAAACGTATATATAGAGTTAGTGAGTTAAAACTTATATTGAAAAATGTATAAATTTGTTCAGTTAAAACATATAAATAAGATTTTTTAAATTTTTAATTATATGTTCTTTTTCTCATCAAGTCTTTAGAAAGAAGATTCACAATGAGTAGTGTTTACATGCTAGTTCTCATTATTTCCAAGCTAGGTGTTCTTAGGACCCTAGCCCAGAGCCATTAGAATCTGCGATGACCTCCACCTTGAAGGAGAGAAATCCCATCTCCCAAACGTTTTCAATAAGAATGGTGATAGCAGAGTTCAGTGTCTTAGAGCTTTTTCAAAAAGCAGAAAAAGGTCCTGTGCATAAGAAAGAGCCTTGCGATCGGTTATCTGGAGTTCACCTTCTGTTTATTCAAGGCACTACTGATAAAATCGCCAGGATCTTTAGGAGACATAATATCTCCTCGACCTTCAAGCCCCTCTACACCATTCAGAATTCGCTTAGATCGGTTAAGGACCCAGTTTGCCCTAAGCATGATAAGGGTGTTTACTTAATTCCTTGCTCCTGTGGGATGCCCTACATCGGTGAAATTGGTCGATCCATTAATCAAATAATTTATGAACACGCCAGTGACCAAAGCATGGTAGATCTCTCTCATCTGCCTTAGCGGAACATGCTGAGAAAACAAAACAACACATCTGCATTGAGAATGCTAAGGTAATCATGAGGGTTGACCATTTCCACCATCGTAAGTTAAGAGAAGCCTTAGAAATTTAAAAGGGACCTGTAAACCTTAATAGGGATAATGGGTGGAGTGTTAACAGATGTTGGATTCCTGCCCTTCAGTCTTAGTTGTTTCTTCTAGCCCATCTCTCCATCGTGTCTGTTATTTTCTCTAATTATAGCATTTTTTCGCTATATTGAATGAAATATCTTTTTTTTTTTTTTTAAACAAAGTCGGTTGCTATTAATATTCAAAAAAAAGGAGACGGAGCTCCAAAGGTTACAAGAGGTGATATAGAAGAAGGAAAGAGAGGAGTGACAGTGAAGCCTGTTGTCACTCTTTTGCTTCCAACATTCAAATAAACCTGAAATGCAGAGAGTGCATAGATACGGATGAACTGAGACAGAAGGAAGATAAAATTGCAAGTCATAATTAGTTTATGTTGATATGGCAGATCTAGCAAGCGGTGGAGTCTTCAGGATTGACATATGCACCTTGGTTTCTTGCATTTGTGGAGCTGAAGCTTGGTGCTGTATTTTTTTCCAGCATGTACTTCAAAATTTCGATGGATTCTTGTGCGTGGGCGCACTTGTTGGAGAGTTCTTTAAACTACTCCTGAAGGGAGGTGATCCTCTGATGGAAGAAATTTAGATCAGCTTCGTGTCTCTCTTCCGCTAGCTTAGCTTGAAAGTGCAGCTTATCATCCATGATCTTCTGGTGGGCTCGTATTTGCTCCAACTCCACTTGGAGGTCGGCACAATGCAAACAGTCTTCGCTCCTAGCCATTCTGAGCAGAGGTAACCAGATTCCAGAGGTCTGAGGCAGAAATGAGAGGTAGAAAATGGAGAAGGATAAGGAAACAAGCAGCCAGGGAGAAGCAAATGAGAGCGGGAGAAGAGAGACAGGGGATGTAGGCAGGTGGAGAGCGCAAGGAGTGATGGTCACGCTCCCGAAAGGGCAAATGCGGATGCAAAAGAGCAGAGGCTTTCTCAGCAGATCAACAAAGGAGAAGTGGTAGCCCGAGAGGAAGGGAGGGCAAATAAATAGACGGTGGCGTGAGGTAGGCCACCGAAAATCATGAGGGAGCGGATGGTGTAATTGAGCGCGAGAGTGGAGAGAGAAACTGCCTCGAAAGGGGAAAAAATGCAGAGGGAGATAAGGATCATAAGAAAAAGGGTATGAAATCATTGCAGAGATGGAGGGAGGACAATGCTCGTGATCCTGAGGCACGTGAAAACACCTCCAAATTTGAACTATGCTGACTGAAGCTTTCCGAGGCCGTTGAGTGATGGGCCATATGTTGAGAATCCAAAGCTGATTGGACCAAGTCATGGCAGGTGGATTTGATGTTCGATATCATTGCGAGAGAGGACTCCTATGTCTATGTGACAAGCCCTGTTGGCACGGAGGTCTGCCTCTTTGTTGAGGGTGCGGAGAATATGGTAGAAATTGACCCCCTTCATATCTTCAATAAGAAATTAGCATCTGCTTGTGGTTTGCTGAAGGGCCACGTTTGCTACTGAGCGATTATGAACCATAAGGCTAATGATGATAGATGAGTCGCCAAAGATCATGGCATTGTTTATGCCTAGCTTTTGCAGTTGAAGGATGCCTTGAAGAAGAGCGAGGGCTTCGGCCCTATTATTGGAGAGAGCTCCCAATCCCCATTCGAAGGAAGAGATGATAATACCCTCCTTGTTGCAGATAATTCCACCAGTCCCTGCCACGCCCGGATTGGAATTGGACGCACTGTCAAAGAATAGAGAGGGTCTTTTGAAATTCCTTAACCATATGTTGAAATCCTCCTCGCTCAGTCGAATTTTCCAACTGTTGTTGGTGATGTTCCACTGATTGCTGAGGTTGTTACTGCGTTTGATGATGTTATTTTTATCCAACAAGTAGCTTATGAAGTTGCGCTCCTCCACACATAGATCGTTTCAGTCAATTTGATTGGCATGCTTCTTAGTAGAAATAGCTTCTAGAGTAAGACTTCTAGCTTTACTGCACAGCTTCTTGAAATCGGTTGTTTTATCCTTGAAAAATTTTCGGTTTCGGGCCAGCCAAATATTCCAAAGAGTTGTGAGGGGGAGAGTATCCCAAACTCTTTTTGCTATGTTGTTCTTTTTACATTTCCAGGGGTAGCTTTTCTTCCATAGGCCCAAGGCTTCAAAAATGGTGTTGTGTGAGCCCCATGGGAGATTGGAGTTTGGGATGAGCTCCTTCCAACAGCTGATGGCGAAGGGGCATTCAATAAAAAGACATCAGATGGTTTCTTCAGCAGCTTGACAGTTAGGACAACGGGAGGGCCCAATTATACCTCTCTTTTTTAGATTATCAGAGGTTAAGATTTTCCCTTTGAGTAAGTTCCAAATGAAGAATTTGATCTTATGGAGAGCTTCTGATCTCCAAACTAATTTCCACGGAGACCACGTGGGCGCAGGATGATCCTTTTTCCAAAGAGTTTGATAACCAGCTTTAATAGAGTAGGTCGATCCTGTTGGATCCCAACGAAAACCATCCTCACAGTCTTGCTTTAAAGGTGCAATGCCATGGAGATGAGATTGAATGGATGCAAGGCTTACTTCTAAATGAGCTGGAACCTCAGGGAATTGCCACCCAGTCCAAATCAGAGATTGAGGATCCCAGGTGGATATTTGGTTTAAGTTGTGTAGTCCCATGTTGCTGAGATAGGCCAGAATATTATGAGTTCCTTGATTGCTATTGATGGGGGCTTGTCCCATAATTCTGTCCGCTCCAATGCTTATGTTGTTGCCACCCTTAGGCACTTTGGATATGTTATGGGCTAGGGAGGAAATAGCTTTTTTACAAAGCCCCCAGATTCTTGAGCAAGGCTTGTTGGGAATAGCTTGATCAAGCAGATGCTACCTAGAAGTATTTAGGTATTTAATTTCTAGGACTTGTTTCCACCAGGCAGTCTTGCCACTGATGAGTCTCCAGATTATCTTCCCACCAAAAGCCAGATTCATAAGCTTTGGTGAGCGGATACCCAAGCCTCCATGCTCTTGGTCTTGAATGACTTGCTTCCAGTTGATGAGATTGTATTTTCTTTTCTCAGATTTCCCACCTTGCCAAAGGAATTGACGAATAATGGTCTCCATTTTGTGATGGAAGTTGGTAGGGGCTTGAAGGAGGGATAACTGATATAGAGGTAGGGAGGAGAGGCCCGATTTGAGAAGAATAAGGCGGCCAGCCAGATTCAACCAAGAGGCTCCCCAAAGTTGCACTTTCCTTTTCATTTTGTCAATGATGATATCCCACACACCAGCCTTCAAGGGTCTTGTGCTTATAGGTATGCCCAAATAAGAGAAGTGTCCCCAATCCATCTTATAAGGGACCTAAAAAATGTTGGCAATGTTATGCAAAGTCTGAGCTGAAGTATTCCATCCATAAATACAACTTTTGAGATGATTAATCAGGCCTCCAGAATAGCTCATAAATTTGTCCAAGAGAGACTTGAATCGATGAGCTATGATGATGGAGGCTCCTCCCATTAATAGAGTATCATCAGCAAATTGAGAATGATTCAAATTTTTTACTCCATTGCCAAACTTGATGCCAGTGATGAGTCCAACTCGGCGCTTGTGATCTAGAGCCTTGCTGAAGGAATCAACCATTAATATGAAGAGATAAGGGGACAAGGGGCAGACTTGTCTTAGTCCACGAGTTGAATGGAAGGAGGGAGTTGGCCTGCCATTAATGAGGGGGGAGATCCAAGGGCCGATTATGCAGGTTTTAATGAGATCAAGGAAGGAGGAATCAAATCCCATTTTTTTAAGAACTGCAAAGAGGAAGGAGTGTCAGACACGGTCAAAGGCATTGGCTAATTCAAGCTTTAGGATAAAGCCTTTTTCATTGCAAGAGAGGCTGGAATGAATAGCTTCTTGGACAAGAAGGATGGAATCAGATATTTGCCTATTAGATAGGAATCCTCCTTGGTTCTCTGAAATGAGAGAGTGAAGATGGGGTTTCAGGCGAAGAGCTAAGATTTTGGTCAAGATTTTATAAGAGGCGTTACAAAGGGAAATGGGTCGAAATCTGGAGAAGGAGGAGGGTCGGTTTTCTTTAGAAATGAGGGCAAGATGAGTAGCATTAGTATAGCCTCCAACTTTGCCTTTGCGTTGGGTACAATGTATCAGTTTGATCAAATCTTTTTTAATAATATCCCAATAGGTCCTGTAAAAACTAATGGAAAAGCCATCTGGTCCCATAACTTTATTTGGATGCAGGGTCCATATTTCTCTTTGGATCTCTGCTTCATCAATTCCCCTGGTGAGCAAAATATTGATGTCCTCATTGACAGTAGTGGGAAGGTATTGGAGGAGATCAGAATATTCCTTTTCGCCTTTTGTCTTAGCGAGGAGTACTTGAAAGTGAGCAGAAGCCCCCATTTTGATTGCTTCTTGGTCTGTGTGAAGAATGCCATTAGCGTCCGTGATGGTACTTATGTTGTTACGAATTCTCCTGATAGTGGCCTGTTTGTGGAAATAAGAAGTGTTCTTATCACCATCTTGAAGCCATAGTTGTCTCAATTTAATGCGCCATTTATGTTCCTCTTCTCTATTGGTGCAATAAAGCTAATAATAAAGATCATTTTCTAGCACACGATGTTTTGGGGTGAGCACATTAATTTTGATTTGTTCATGAGCTCCTTCCAGTCTTCGCTTTATATCAATTTGTATCCTCTCTGTTTCTTTGTAGTGTGATTTTGCCCATTCCTTGAGGGAAATTTTGGTATTCTTCAACTTGCTTTTCCACATGAAAATAGGAGATCCTTCTATATGCTGACTCCAGGCAGCCCGAACAATATTATTGGCTTCAGGAATATTGTTCCACAGGGCATTGTATTTAAAAGGTATAGGCCCTAAAGGACGATGCTCTTGAAGATTGAGCGTAATTGGGTAGTGATCATAGGCAGAGAAGGGGAGGGCGAGAGGGTGATGTCCACAAGAATGATGTCTAGTCGCTCCATAATATTATCTTTCCCAATTATGCGATTGCTCCATGTAAATTTACAATTTTTGGGAACAATGTCAACTAACTCATGCTCCTGCATGATGCCTTCTAACTGAGTTCTAAAAGGATCATGGGTGAAAGTTCCTCCTCTTTTTTCATTTGAGTGGAGGATGAGGTTAAAATCTCCTCCTATTATTATATTCATGTTCTCCTCTTCGTCTATGTCGGCCTTGATAGAGTTCCAACACTATTCTTTATCTCTATAGTGATTAGGTCTGTAGACATTGTAGATGACAATTTTTTGTTGTTGTCTCTATTGTATTCTAGTTTGAATTTGATCCAGTTCTGATTAATGCTGCTTCTATTGAGTTTCCATTCACTATTGTTCCAAACGGTGACAATACCCCTAGAAGCCCCTCTCGATTCAGTGAGGAGGCCATCATACTGCTTAAACTTATCAATAATGTCTTTCATTTCTAGTTTCCCTTGTTTGGTCTCTTACAGGAGAAGAATGCCTGGTTTCTCCTGGGTTATCAGATCTTTAAGAGCAACGATTTTGGAGGGATGCCCCAGTCCCTTGTTGTTCCAAGAAAGAACTTTCATCATTGAGAGCCAATTTTACGAAGGGTTGTGTTGAGCCCCAAAGATGTCCTTTCCCTTCACCAAATTTCACTTCATTTCCTTTGTCCCTTATCAATTACAGGCTTAAATGGTCAATAGGAATGATTAAAGTCACTTTAGGAATATATACAATGACTGACTTGCTATATTTTCATGGTTTTGTTGTTGTAGTAATTTTTGACTAGACTCAGCTACAAAATGCAACCATTCTGTAGCCAGTCGCCTATTCCGCAGCTATCTTCATGTTCTCACAGGTTACAAGTGTCACTACAAGGAAAAACGCATATGGTTGAATTCCACAACACTCCCACATCATTTATTGCTCTCTACGAAGTCTGAGAAAGAATCTACAGGTGGTTATGCACGTGGAAAAGATCAAAGCTAAGAAGCAGATTCCTACTAGGACAGGGACTCCACAGATGTCTCCAGCAAAGTACGAGGTCTCCACAAGAGTTCTAATTTGATTTTGATTGAAAAAGACACTTGTTCCTGTTTTTTCTCAAGGGTAGTTATGTATTTGTTTTATAAGAATGACTCGGAAGACCGAGAGACAACTAGCTAGATTGATGATTTGTTGCTAGATCTCAAAAGATCGTAATACTCTGTTTTTGAAATACTTTTCCTTTAATGAAAGAAGTACCACTTTATTGCAAGATCTGAGACAATCTTGAGGAGATTTGTATGCTAATCCGGTGGTAGAGGGCCCCTACTGCCCGAGAAGCTCTGTGCACATTGTTTAGATAAGTAACTTTAGCCTTGTTGCATTCCTAGCTTAAGCAATTTTCTGAACTTTGTGTTTTATACTCACTTGCATTGGATGCTACAGCCAGTCTTATTCTTACGAATTGTTTCAAAATATCACTAACATTGAATGAGATATAATTGTGGTATTTTAGGAATTAGTTGCATTTTTCTGAACTTTACGTTTTTGTGCTCAATTACATCAATTGTTACAGCTAGTCTTGTTCTTACAAATTATTCCAAAATATCACTAACACTGAATGAGACTTAGCTGTGGTGTTTTAGAGCTTAGTTGCATTTTTTTTAACTTTATGTTTTTATGCTCATTTACATCACATGTTACAACCAGTCTTGTTCTATAAATTGTTCCAAAATACCACTAACATCGAATGAGACAGAGCTGTAGTATTTCAGTGATTAGTTGCATTTTAGTTTAGTTGTAAAACTTCGGAGGTTAATGGCACTCTAGTTCAATTCTGTTCACTGTATTTCAAGTTTGAATGATTGCATTCTAGTTCAGTTTTATCCATTGTATTTTTAGTTTTATTAGTCAGTTGTATTCTAGTTGTTAAGTTAGACTTGATGGCCTTCATTATTTACAAACCACTCCCGTTCTTAACTTCTACTAATACATCATCATCATAGGAACAAGAATTGGTAATGTCATTTTGAAGTCTTGACTGTTCTGCAACTTCTCATAATTTCACAAATTGCCTCTTTTCCAAAGCTATTCCAAAAGATTTCTAATTCTTGAATGAGGTTTAACAGTGATATTTTGAGTTGTGGAATGGATTAATTTTGGTGTCATAGGTTAATTTAGAGTAGAATTCTTCACTAGGTTGCAGATTATCTTTTTCCAAATGTGTTTCAACAAATTTCTAGCCATGGATGAGATTTTCTTTGTGATATTGTAGATTGTTGTTTACTTAGAAGAACCTCATTACATTAAACTTATCATTTTCTCAAATTATTCCAACATATTTCTAATGAATGAATTGGACCGAGTTCATGTTATGAGTTATTAAGTTCATGCTATGAGTTATTTCTCTTGTTAAAGTATTGAATTTTCTGTTCTCAAGTGCTATACATAGTTTAGAATAGGTTTTGCTCTGTTTTAGTGTGACCAACAACTTCTCTTTACCAACTCTTAGTTATTTTCCTCTTAGAATAAAAACACAAAATCAAAAACATTGGAAAAACACTAAACACAACGTAGTGAGAAATAGATACCTAGGCACATATGGTGCACTTCACTTCAACAGTTTACTAGCCCTGGTTGAAAATTTATGACATCAATTTAGGAACACTAAGTTGAGCAGACAGGTTGCTCACCCTCCTTGTTCCTTGGCTCCCATCTCTTTGCTGTTTTGCCCCAAGATGTAGGTTTCAATAGGGTTTTGTGTGCCCATTGCTATGTCTTTTTGTGCATTTTCGTCTCTTTGTTGCTTGAAGGATCTCCTGCCAGGCCCTTGCTTTTTCTGAGGTTCAAGGTTTGCACCATGTTCTTTCAAAGAGTTTCTTGTAGCACAGACGGAGGGGGATCAAGGGCAGAAGGGGAGGTACTTGGGCCATCAGGTTGGGAGAGGGGAATGGTAAGAGGAGGGTCATCCTTAGGAGGGGTTAATGAGGAGAAGGGGTTGGAAGATTCCAAGTTGGAGATTGGAGGAGGGAGGCGGGGGGGAGGGGGGTGATGGGGGGGGGGCGGGGGGCGCTGAGCAGAGGAAGTAGAAGGATGAATAGGGGGTTCCTAGGAAGAGGGGGTGGAGGAGGAGGCTAAGGGTTTGGTATGGGAAGGAGCAGAGGATGGCCCAGCTTTAGGATTAGAGGAAAATTTCTTCTTTTTAACCGGCTCCCATTGTGATTCTTGTTCAGGGTTTTCAACATCAATAACTTTAGAACAACAATTTTAAAAATGGCCGTATTCGTGGCATACCTTGCATTTGAAGGGGATATGCTCGTAATCAAGTTGCTGAATGTGAGTCCAATCATCCACCTTGAGCTTGATGGCCTCCGGGAGCCCTTTACCAAGGTCAACCTCAACGCATATCCTGGCGCAAGCTTGCATGTTGTCCTTTGGTTTGCTGCGATCGATGAATTTTCCGACGACATTCCCAATGGCACAGACCAATTCGTCTCCCCAGCAGTGAAGAGGGAGGTGAGGAAGATGGACCCAAACCGAAAACGCCTTGGGCACATCTAGCTCAGGATCGAAGTCTGGGGTCCATTTGTTAAGATATAAACCTCTTGAATCCATGAAATAAGGCATATTCCTAAATATTAAATCCTTGTCCTCCTTGGATTCAAAATGAAAGGTGAAATACCCTTTCCCACAAAAGCGAATGGAGATTTTACCATTTATTTTTTCGCCCCAGTTTCGTTCAACCCAACATTGAACCGTTCTCGGAGAGGGCCAAAGACCAGTGAACTGACCTATCAGAAGCTAACGAAAGAGCGGCCATTTAAGGAAGAGAAGGTGGAAGAACAACTTCCTGAAGGCCCTCAAGTTTCTCTACAAATTTGGAGATTGCCGGGTGAGGCCTCTGAGGTGGTAGAGATTTAACCAGATCAGAGAAGGCGAGTTGAATGGCATCAGCCTCCGGGGAGGAGCCCGTAGGGGCCATCTGGAGAAGAGAGGGAGCAGAGCTGGAGGGCCTTGGTAGGCCAGGCGCAGCTGCAGCAGCAGCGCGACCTAGAAAAAACCAACGCGCAACATTCGGGGGCAGCTTGTTCAAAATCAATTTGAAAAAGATCAAATTTGAATGAAATATCTAGTAATTAGGATTTTTTATACTAAATTTTCTTATTACATAAAAATAAATATTAATTAATATAATTATAGTAATATATAATAGTATTATATACAACCACTAACTAATTCATTTTTAAATTAATTAAATATATTATTTCTTTTTATTTAGTCTTAAATAATAATAATAGTAGTAGTAGTAATATATGTTAATAATTTATTTATTTATTTATTTTTAAATATTTGAGTCAAATTTACCCTTTTATAACTATATTGGCTGGTTCAAAACATGTCAACAAAATATTCTTGAATGTAATTATGACAAAATTTTCTTAAATATGATTATCACTAAAAGATTTTGATACGATATAGATAGATTTTTTTATGTGGTTTTTTTTTTTCAATATAAAATATAGATTTCAATGATTGGAAAGTAGATTCTCCATTTACCTCACTTAATACAATTTTTTTATAAGACATTTAATCCGTATGGAAGGTTAAAAAAAAGATAGATCTTCCCATGAGTGAAAATAACCCTTACAGTGTTGTGTACACTAATTATAAATTATTGATATGTTAGATTATAATGGCAACCAATCACTTTGAGGATAGATCTCCTCTATGCTATTCAAATCAGTTACATATCTCAATAACTTTAAAAATTAATTTCAATTAAAACTCATTTATCTCATTTATTATTATTATTATTGTAATTTTATATTTTAATTTTCTTTTTTTAATCTATTAATATTATAGAATAATTTAGTAGAAATTCTTTGGTAATAATCACATGCAAAAGAACGAGGTCGACGCGTTTCGAACCAACCAGTGCGGTTCATCATCAGGGCATAGTCCTGATGATGAACCGCACTGGTTGGTTCGAAACGCGTCGACCTCGTTCTTTTGCATGCAATTATTACCGAAAGAATTTCTACTAATTTATATGGATCACAGAAGCTTAGATTCCAAAAATTATAGAATAATGTCTTTCGGATTAATCACATAATAAGGATTTGGTCGACCCTTCTAAATAATATTTTTAATAATTAAAAATTTTAAATTCTCTAACTAATTAATTAATTAACAACTAGTTTTTAATGTCTAGTTTTAACAGCTATCACCGGGCAATGATGCATTCTTCTATTTATTCAATGAGATCAATCTCCTTCTTCACCTTGTCCTCAGTATGAACCATATTAGTTGGTTTGAAACGTCGACCAAATCCTTATTATGTGATTAATCCAAAAGACATTATTCTACATTATGGATCACAAAAGTCTTATATATATATATATATATATATATATTTTTTTTTTTTTTTTTTCAGTACGAAAATACTCTGGTTTATATTAAGTACCAGAAACATAACGTTAAATTCAAGACTATTAGATCTAAGACTTTTGTGATCCATGATGTAGATATAAATTTTTTGGGATTAATCAAATCATTAGAATTTGGTGGACGTTTCGAACCATCTAATGTGGTTCATCCTCAGGAAAGGTTTTCTATCTATAATATTGTTATATCAAATTATAATTAGGGTGTAGTTTAATTTAAAGATGAAATAGTTTGTTTACATAGAGATATAATCTCAAGTAAGAATGTGAATTTTTGTTGTTTAAAATATATTTGTAAATGCATAAATAGATTCAGCACCCTAAAAATTTTTAAAACTTAAATTTTACAAATTAAACAACTCAATTTTAAATTTTTAAAAATTTCTACCAAATTTGAATTAAAACTACCGAAAAAAAATAAAAAATAAAAATAAATAAATAAAATAAATATTGCAAAAAAATCATTTTATTTAAAAATTAAACTACACCAATAAACATTCCACCACTTTGAAATAATAAATGTTGTGTTAAACTGATTTTGTTATATGAAATTTTGAGTTAAGTAAAATAACTAATTTTAGGGTGAGTAGCTTGCATTCCACCACTTCGGAATAATAAATGTTGGAATAATAAATGTTGTGGCAAACGGATCCAAGGTCATTTAAGAACCCACTGCGTTTATGTTTATTGTCGTAGTATTTATGATTCTGCATATGGGTACATAAAAGTTCATTTAACTTTAAGAGGGAAAAGATGTATCTCAATAAGTGAATAAAAAAATATATATATATTTTTGATTTAGTATTTAATTAATATAAATTATTTTAATTTTAGATCTACTAAACTTTGTTAGTGTTTAATTTTCTTAAAATGCTAATAACTTTTTTAGTGGAAAGAGGACGGTGTGCAGCTGGAAACGTCAGATTAATGTTTTTTTAACAAGTTATTTCACTTTATTACAAAACTATTTTATGTAGATGAACTCTCTATTAAATATGAGGAAAGGTTTGTATTTTAATAAATTTGATTTCTTTTTATATTTGATAGATTTGGTTAATATGACTATTAAAATAGTCTAGTGAACGTTGAAATATTATTCATTAATTCATTAATACATTTTATTTATGATTCATATTGTACACATTAAAATGTTATTTTGTTATTAGTATATTTTTAAAGACATGTTCAAAATGGAAAACATATGTTTATAGAATATAATCTCTTTTTATATATGAAATTATATATAAGATTATGGTCGTTTTTTTTTTTCAAACTAAAATAAATTTAAAATATCTTTTGATAAAACTATTAATCTTATAAATATTCTAATTCTTAGAATTTTAATCTTTATAATATTATTAAATTCTATTAACTAATTAATATAAATATATAAAATATATAGTATATATATATATACTTGGGTTTGCGGTGAATTTTCTCCATTAATACTTGGGTTTCTCGATTAATACTTGGGTTTGCGGTGAATTTTCTCCATTAATACTTGGGTTTCTCGATTAATACTTGGGTTTGCGGTGAATTTTCTCCATTAATACTTGGGTTTCTCGATTAATACTTGGATCTGCGGTGAATTTTCTCCATTAATACTTGGGTTTCTCGATTAATACTTGGATCTGTCGTGAATGTGATGGATTAATATTTGGGCCTGGGGTGAAATTCTGCGGTGAAAATTTTGTGGTGAATTTTCTCCATTATAGTCCTGCTCAGAGATTTAGACTAGGTTTCTAACTTGGTTCCTCTGAGGAAAAAGAATGGAGAAATAAGGTTGTGTTGATTTCAGGAATTTAAACAGGGCATCACTTAAAGACAATTATCCTTTGCCTAAGATGGATTATGTGTTACAGAAAGTGACAGGAGCATTTAGATTGTCTATGGTTGATGGTTTTTTCGGGTACAATCAGGTAGCGATTGAAAAATAAGATCAGAAGAAAACAACCTTTACCACACCTTAGGGAACATTCATGTATGCAAGAATGCCATTTGGCTTGATGAACACAGGTGCCACTTTTCAAAGGGCAATGGACATAGAATTTTTGGGTGATAAGTTTGTAGTTATATATTTGGATGATGTGACAATTTTTTCAGGTTATGATGATGAACACTTGGAGCATCTACAAAAGGCCTTCGTAAAATGCAGGAAATTTGTATTATCATTGAATCCCAAAAAATATTTATTTTCCTTGGAAGAAGGAAAGTTGTTAGGACATATAGTTTCAAATCAGGGAGTAAAAATTGATCCAACAAGAGTAGAAGCTATTCAGACAATTCCCTTGCCTAGGAGTAAAATGGATATTTAGAGGTTTCTGGGAAAAAGAATTTTCTTGAGAATATTTGTCCCAAATTATGCTTAAATTGTTAGAAACATAACAGATATGCTGAAGAATAATGCAAAGTAAAATGGGATAAGAATGCTATAGAATCCTTTGATAGGATTAAAGAAGCCCTTCAGGAAGCCCATGTTCTGATCAATCCAGATTATCAAAAGGCTTTTCAAATATTTTCATTTTTATCACCTACTACCATTGTTGTTGTGTTGTTGAGGAAGAATGAAGAGGGCAAAGAACAACCTGTGGCTTTTTCAGTAAAGTTCTCAGGGATGCTGAACAAAAATATAACATTTTGGAAAAATAGGTGTATGCTTTAGTTAAAGCATTAAAATCATTCATGACTTATGTGTTGCATTCTTAGATAGTTTCTTATGTTCCTAATTCTGCTATGAAAGATGTGTTAGTTCAAAGTAATGTGGAAGGTAAAACAAAAAAATGGATAGCTAAAATCCAAGAGTATGACTTAGATATCAAGCCTACCAAATTGGTCAAAGGTCAGGGTTTGGAAAAATTTTTGATAGAGTCAAATTTTCAAGCTTTGGGAATTAATTTGCCGGCACCCTTAGATGAAGCTATTGATGAAAGCAGTCAGAGCAGTACAAAGACAACAATTAAATACAAATTCCTGTGCTTTGATTGGTAAAAAGATATTTTTCATTACTTACGTTTTTTCTCTTGTCCAACCTCACTAAACATAACAAAGTACAGGGCTCTAAAGCTCGAATCCCAACCATATGTCATAATTGATGCTAAGTTATATTAGAAGGATCCTACTGTAATTTTGTTGTTGTGTTTGACAAAAGGTGAATCAATGGAAGTTATAAAATAATATCATGAAAATCTATGTGGAGGTCATTATAGTTGGAAGGTTACTGCTCATAAAATCCTCAAATCAGGTTTTTATTGGCCCTCCTTGTTTGCTGATGTATAAATACTGGTTAGAAGATGCCAGAAATGTCAGTTATTTGCAGAAAAGAAAAGGTTAGCTCCTTTACCTCTTCTCCCAGTGTTTATTGAAGAACCCTTTAGGAAATGGGGATTAGATTTTATTGGTGAAATCAATCTGTTGGGGTTCCATGTTTTGGCTAGATTGGCAAGACCAAAATATGAGACAACATCAAAACCAATTTCAGACCTCAGGATCTAGCCCTCCTGGGTCCAAAGAGGGATCTCTCTATATGAGCGAGGGTTTATGTCTATGAGGCTCAAATGTTATGATTTTTGGCTAGTTATAGGCATAGGTTTGTTTGTTTGATTGTTTGTTTTGGTTGCTGGTTATCAGGAATGAAGGATTCAATGTAAGATTAGTATGAGCAAAGAGGGATAAGGAAGAGGTGAAATATTCTAGGAAATACTCAAAACCATTGGGCAATGGAGTGAGGAAAGGATTCGCTTGCTAATCAATAGGCAGGCTTTCAATTGGGCTAGTCATCTGAAACATAGGATCTTCAAGATGATTATGTGATATGGAAAAGTAAGTGGGAGGAGATAACACAGATTTCAGAGCACAAAGTTATAGATCAGCAGGTCGTACAAGGATCCTAGTGGACAGGGCTAACTCTAATCCCCAGTGTTCCCAAATCTTCCAACTAAATCAATAACAAGAGACATCTAAGAAGTAAATTCATTTAATTCATACATAAGAGAGGAGGCAATAACATCCACTACACTGGTTAAACCAATTGAAAACACTTCTCAGATAAAACATTCAGAAAATAAACATAAATGGCAAGGAGAGCAGGAACATAGGGTACCTAACAAGGGTAAATCCTATGTCAAACTTCTGATGCAAGCCAGTAGAAATGAAATGAAATGAATGTAAACACAGAGATAGGAAAACATCACCGCTGCTTCAGATCAGGATCCAAAGAAATGTGCTTTTCATATTAAGTAACAGTACCAATCAAGTAAAATATTGCCAATAGCTAAATACTCAGTCTGAAAACATATCCATCAACCTATCTTACAATCTTTACACAGAGACTGAGTCTCAAAAACAGCTGCTTGCAGTTATCTGATAACTGATCAACGACCATTACAATATTTTCTCATGGATTTATAGCCCCGGAGTAGCAGAGGAGGTAGGTGAAGAACTAAATGCAGTATTAAACTTCTGAAAAGAAAGAGAGCCGAAGCCCATCCTGTATAACTCCTGTGCATTAATCTTTGATGTTCTTTGAGTGCATGAACGATCTTCTTCAGACTGGGAATTACTCTGATACGACTCTGATGTGCTCTCACTGCAGTACTGTGCAGTACTTTGGTGTATAAACAAAATGACTAAATGGACTGCCATGCTGGTGAAACAAATTCTTCTGATAACGTAGGATTGCTGCGAAGGGGGGAGAAACCTGCTTGGACACCATATAAACTGAAACCATAATGTGTACTGTGTCCTTGCTCTGGAAAAAACATTCTGCTGATTTGAACCCTGATTTCATGAATCTCTGCGTGCTGTACCTTCTGCATGATCCTTAGGTTCACTGATCTGTTGCTTTGCCTCTAAACTGCTGTATTAAACTCAAAAACTCAATTCTGAATGCTGGAATCCATGATCATGAAGCTGGTTTTTCTTCACGGCTTCATAAATGTCTCGATTATGCAATATCTGGGCTTTAATGGCACGGGATAGAGTCTGGAAAAGTTTCAAAATTCGTCCTTTGATGGAATTTATACTGCCGCCACCTTTCTTGAAATTTCCCTGCAGTACCAGCTTCAGCGTTAATTGTCCCTGCTCAATGCGCCGATTGCAATGATTCATATGAATTATGGCGGCTTTCTGCCTCTTTGGAAACCCTGCACAATACGAAAACATGTTAAGAAAACAATGGGGGTGGTGGACGCAACGGGGTGGCTAGACTGATGATGTAGACTAGTTGATGGCGAAAACATCGTGGAAGACCCATAGTGTGGTGAAAACGACATGGATTACAGTCGGGAGGTGGTGTGGAGGCAAAATGAATGAAGACCTTAATAAACCCGACCTATGAACAAATATATGAAACTAGAGGGAGACCGTACGGTGGACACGTGGAGGTGACGTGGCGGAAACGGTTGATAGTGGAAAAGTCAACAGCGGGGGCAATTTGAACGTGGACCGTCCGATTGTGGCGGAGATCAACGGCAGAGGGTGACGGACGGTAGGCCAGGGGTACGGCGGCTATGGTTTAAACCCCGCGCAGCGTCATTGATCGATGACCGTTGGATGAGGCGCCCAAGATCTAACGGCTGATATGAATATCGCTGGGCGTCTTGAGTCGAAAGTTAATGTGCGATGGACAAGCGGTTTTGAAACCGTACAGGAGCCATGCGTCAATCACTGTATGGAATCGCTGGCCGATGGGAAAATACCACCAGCTCTCGGATGGTGGTGTGATGAAAACCGGGTTGTTTTCGGACGGGCGCGCTGGTGGGGACCATAGGGGCGGGCGGACTCCGAACCGTTGAATTACAGTTTAAATGGACGACGATCGCCCTGTCGGGGTTATAACGGGAAAACGCGAAAGGCTGCGGGGTCAACGATCACTGTCCGATCAATAAGATCAACGGTCGATGTTGCACCCGATACACATTGGAGATAGGCGCTTTTCGGTGTTGGCGGGTGGTTCCGGCGCCGAATCACTTGGAGGAAAAGGTGCGAGGCTAGCAGAAGAGGGGCTAGGCCTATTATAATGCGGAAAATGGGTTTTTAAGCCATTCTAATGCATTTTAAAGCCTCTAAAGGGTAACGATAGGGAGATAAAGGGTGAAATAGGCCAAATAAGGGGCATGGGCAGAATTTGAAGGGGATTTTGGGAGATTTTAGAGGATTGACAGGGGAAGATGAGGGTAACAAGGGAACCTTGACAAAGGGGGGCAAAAGGGGTAAGAATGAAGGCTTTAGGAACACAGTTTGTCACAATAAGAGAGGCTTCTTGTATGGAAAACATCAAAGGGGATTACATCACAGGGATAAGGCACAGAAGACTTCAAGGATGATGTGTCTCTAGGGGAGATGCATTCATTGAAGTCTCAGAAACATCTTAGCCCCCTACTTTGCTTGTCAAAAATTTATAGGGGGCTAACAGTGGCTCCACATGGGGTTGGCTTCTTCTTGAATGAGTCAAGAATTCAGAGAATAGATCTTTGGAGTAGGCCAGTGGCCTGTTGCTTTACACATCCCTTCTTTATTTGATAAGCTGCCACAATATGAAGACATTACATCAGTAGAAACTTACTTCAACAAACTACCTACCCAACTACAATCCTAGCTTTTTTTCTTCTTCCAGGGTGCATTTGAGCTAGCAGACCCTTTACGTCTTTTATTTTTGCAGACAAAAAATAAACCTATTCTACATCTACCCTTATTGCTCCATGAGACCAGATTAAACTGTGGGTCTCATATGCTTCTCTACCTAATCTAATATCTGCTGGGATTAAACTGTCCAGTAGATTTATTCTCTACATTCTACAACAGAAATTGAAAAACAATCAAGCCAGGATTAGACTGTCTGACTTGTTGTGGGTCCAAGGCATAAAGACAGTTGCACATGGACAAAATTTGCAGAAAACTGAAAACAAATCTGTGAAGGCTTGAGATCTGAAACTTGAAACATCCTTCTTTCCCTTTGTGACTCAAGATTTGAGCATGTTAGAGTCACTTCTTTTTTCATCTCAGCTCTTGTTTTGGGCATGTTAGAGCTGATTCTTCTTTCTTCTTTGCTAGCCCAGATTTTGAGCATGTTAGGACCAGTTTCTTTACTTGCTTTGGCTCAGGATTTGAGTTTATTAGAGCCACTCTTTTGCATACCAGAGGTCCATGTTTTAAGCATGTCTGAACCTCTCTTTTTCCTCTATTTTTTGAAACATTTTTCTTTTTCTTGAAAATAAAAACTGCAATGGTATGTACAATGGAAATGGAAACTGGAAAATGTAAATTAGCAGAAGTAATGTTTGAGCATCCTGCCATTGACAGGACCCCCAAACAACTCAGTGCCATCTAATTCTTGTAAGAAGAAATCATTGGGACCCATAGTGGCCTGGATGAGCTATGGACCTTGCCACAAACTGTCAAATTTGCTGTGCTTTCCTTTATCCTCTCTTCTCAAATCCCACTTCAACACCTTTTCTCCAACTTTGAAATCAACAACTTTGGTTATTTTGTCAAAAAATTTCTTTATATTCTCCTGAACTTTCACTGCTCTGTTGTAGACCTCTTCCCTTGTTTGTTGAAGATGGATTGTCTGATTTATTCTCCTCATGATGCTGTCTTCTTCTGTTTGGATCTCCTGGATCAGTTTGATCACTGGTATCCCAAGGCTGGTAGGGAATACTGCTTCTGTTCCATAGACCAGCTGAAATGGTGACATGCCAATGGAATTCTTGGTTGTAAGCATGTTAGCCCACAAAGCATGTACTAGCTTGTTATGCCATGATTTTTTGTTTTCTTCCAACAGTTTAATGATGATGATCACCAGGCTCTTGTTCAATGATTCAGCTAATCCATTACCTTGGGGGTAATAGGCAGTTGAATGACCAAGTGTTATTTGGTACCTGTGACAAAAATCAACCATCTTTTTGGACCCGAAAGCAGTAGCATTATCAGTGATTATTTTCCTTGGGCAGCCAAACCGAGAGAGGATGTGACTTTCTAGGAAACTAATGATGACTGAATCTGTGGCATTCTTAGTGAGCACGGCCTCTATCCACTTAGTGAAATAATCTGTGGCTGTTAGGATCCATTTGTGCTGAACAGAGGAAGCAGGGTGAATTTCCCCTATGAAGTCTAAGCCCCATTGCAGAAAGGGACCTGCAACAGTGATGGGTTGTAGGGGTAAAGGGAGGAGTTTTCTCTTGCCCTCAAATATCTGACATTTGTGGCAAGAAAATATCATTTTATGAACATCATTGAAGAGTGTGGGCCAATAATATCCGGCTCTGAATATTTTGTTTGCAGTGGCTTTCCAACTCAGGTGGCCTCCACATTCTCTAGCGTGGAATTCTTGTTTAACCTTCTCTGCCTCATTTTCAGGCAAACATTTAAGCAATAGGCCATTAGGATTCTTCCAGTATAAGTTTTCATTCATAATGCAGTAACTTCTGGTTTTTAATTTTAAGAATCTGGCCTTGGTCTTTGATAATCCGAGAGGGGCATTGAGGTGTGTAAGCACATACAGAATGTCGGAATCCCAAGGAGAGCTCTGAAATTTTTCCTCAACGGTGAGATTAGGCAACTCTTGTTGCTCATCCAAGGTACTTATCATGTAAATGTCTAGGGCTTGTAGGTTTGATTCAGCCATTAACTTAGCTAAGCCCTGACCTTTAATCAGTTTGGTGGGTTTTATCTCAAGGTCATATTCCAGGATCACTGCTATCCATTTGCCCCTTTTCCCATCTGGGTCTTGGGACAATATATCTTTGACTATGATGTTGGGCACATAAGCTACAGTGTGAGAATGCAATATGTACACCCTGAAGTCTTTCAAGGCCTTAATCAGAGCATAGGCCTGTTTCTCCATGATGTTGTATTTCAAGGGTGTATCTCTAAGTGTTTTGCTAAAGAAGGCAATTGGCTGTTCCATTCCCTCTGTGTTTTTCTGCAGCAAGACTGCAGCCACTGTATGCTCCGAGGCGAATGAAAAGATTAAGAAATCTTTGGAGAAATCTGGGCTGATTAGGACAGGAGCTTGGGTCAGTGCAAGCTTCACTAATTCGAAAGATTGTTTAGCTCCTACAGTCCATTTAACTCCTGCACCTTTCTTCAGCATGTTAGTCATGTTCCTAAGGTGTTTAGCCAGATTTGGAATAAACCTCCTAAGGAAGTTAATATTTCCAATGAAAGACTGTAAATCCTTGATGTTTCTGGGGTGTGTGATCTGTAGTATTCCCTCAAATCGTTGGGGGTCTATCCTGATTCCCTTCTCGGATATAATGTGGCCAAGAAGTTTACCCTATTGTAGCCCAAAGACAATCTTTTTAGGGTTCAAGGACAAACCAAACCTTCTACATTTTTCAAATACTTTTCTCAGATGTTTTAGGTGTTCTTCTTCGGTCTTGGAAAAGACCGTTATGTCATCTAAGTAGATAACAATGAAATGCCCTATCTCATCTGAAAATGCTATGTCCATCGCTCTTTGAAAGGTGGCTCCAGCATTCATCAATCCAAAAGGCATCTTCACATACATGAAGGTACCCCATGGAGTGGTAAAGGCTGTTTTGAGTTGGTCTTCTGGGATCACTAGGACTTGGTTATATTCAAAGAAACCATCTAGCAGGGAAATCCTCTTAGAACCTACTACCTTCTGAAGAATATGTTCCATTTTAGGCAAAGGGTAATTGTCTTTGAGCGAGTCTCTATTGAGATTCCTGAAGTCTATACACAATCTGATTTCTCCTGTCTTCTTCCTCACAGCCACTAAGTTTGATACCCAATCAGAGAACCTCACTGGCACAATTATACCTGTTTCATACATCCTCTTGATCTCCTTCTCTACTGCAGGCAATTGTTTGGGATTGATTCTGCAAAGTTTTTGTCTAAAGGGCTTCTGATTTTCTTTCAAGGGTATGTTGTGCTGAATGATATTTGTGTCATAGGCCTTTAAGTCTTCATAGCTCCATGCAAACACATCAATGAATTCCTTGAAAAGTTCAATGTATCTCTTCTTCATGTCTGCAGGTAAAGAATTAGCCAGTTTAATCATTTTGGGCTTATCTTCAGTGCCTAAGTTGCATTCTTCCACATCAAAGTCTGCATGTTCTATAGTGGGCCTTTTTTCCACATCATCAAAGTCAAAGAGGTCTTCTAAGGGTGCCAGGCCTCTGGGTATATTCTTATCTTTTTCCTGCAACACCTCTACCTCTTCACTATCTGCATTTTCACATTTGCGATCTGGGTTTCCAGTCTGTTCCTCTAAAGAGTTTATTTCTATATTACAGGGTGTTTCTTCCTCATCTGAGGACTCATCACTTAGGCAGCTATGGTCAGATTTAGAGTCTGAATAAGAAAACTCAAACTTGTTTCTGCCTACCAGCAGGTCTAAATTTAGTCTGAATGATGATCTGTTGGTTGCTGGGAGTCTTGGGGTAGGAACTGGCTAGGCAAGCTAATCCGTTTGCAATGACATTTTGACTCCTAGGAACGAACACTAAATTGTATTCAACAAACGTTTTCAGTAGGTCCATAGTGTCATTCCTATATGCTCTTAGCCTAGGATGTTTCGCTGTGTACTCCCCGTTTACCTGTTTAATAATCAACTCAGAGCCTCCATGCACATTAATCCTACGGGCTCCTAATTTTCTCAACAGATTTAGACCCAGGATCAGATCCTTGTATTCAGCGACGTTATTCGTGCATTTGAAGTGCAGGTTGCAGGCATGACTCTCCATGTAATCATTCTCTGTGTTATGAATCCACACTCCTGCCCCAACAGTTCTTCTGGTGCATGACCCATCGAAGTTCATCACCCACAAGGGTTCATTTTTGTTTTCATTATCACTCCTTTCCCTATAGCTAGTTTCGACATTATGTTGCATTGTAGGGTCTATACTAGGTTGTGGATTACTTTTTTCTTCGTGAAATGTATGCGTTTCGGGGATCTGGTCGGATGGCTGTTCATGCTCTGTTTCTTGTTCACTAGGGGTTAGGTCTCCACTGCATATCCTACAGGTTTTGTTGCGGCTTTCTCCTTCGTTGTCCTCTAAATCTAGAGCAGCCATTATATTAAAATCAACAGCTTATGTCTCTCCGTTTGCATCTCTGTCTTTGAAATCTGATCCTTCTGAAGATTCATCATTACAAAAAATGAAGGAGTCAAGGTCTGTATGTACAGAATAGACTGGTGAATTTTCTGGTTTTTCAGGGCTACTGAATAGGAATTTCATCTGTGTCTCCCTATACAGTTTTCTAAGTTGGCCAAAGATTGGGATTGTGGCATATGAGCCATCCATTTGCATTGTACCCTGCAGCTTGGCTCCCCATGATCTTGATAGTAGCATGCCATACTTAGGTGGCACATCCGCCACCACAACATCCATGACCATACATTTAGCTGGGATTTGAGTTAAGCTTACGCACAAGTCTTTGATCAGGCCTAGGCATTTTTCTCTGCAAGAGTCAAATGAGTATAAGTATTTGTAGGGTCTGGTTTTCTCTAGACCTAGTCTTTCCATCACTACCTTAGGCATTAGGTTGTGAGATGCTCTAGAATCATGCATTGCATTGTGCAGGATCTTGTCATGAATGTTGAGACTGATATAGAAAGGCGGAACTACCCCCTCCTGAAATTTTCCCTCTATTTTAGGACCAAACAAGAGGGCAGGTTGATCATCATTCAAATTGACAGGGTCGCCATTCTCACCTAAGTTCAAAGCTCTCAAAATCTGGCCTTTATATACATCCTGAGTGGCTAGCTCAGAAAGTGGGACAGAGATTTTAATTCTTTCAATCTCACTTTCCAAATTGAAAGTGGATTGACTCTTTGGAATGCCCATCTCCGTTTTATTTGCCACTGTCTTAGTGGCTGAATTAGTGGGCTGATTCTCATTATGTACAATGTTTGTGACAGTTTTATCAGGAGCACTAACTGCAGTGCTAGTGCTACTAGCTGGTTTACCTTGTGCATTAGTGTTTTGGTTGTCTTTTTCTCTATTCTTTCGAGAACCCTCAACTGATGGTTTGCTACTTCCAGTAGTTGCTTTAGAAGATTTCTCAGGTCTCTTCTTGATGGTGGTCTCAGAAGCTTTGGGTTTGGCAGTTTCTTGACTCTTTTTTCTTCTAAGTTCATATTGCTCTCTGACCTGCATCATGGCATTTTCAAACCCTAATTTATAATCTTCAGATTCCAACCATTCGTCCTCCCAACCAGAGGGTGAAGGCTGGTCTTCTTCTGAATAACAGTTATGGATTGAATCTTCTGTTTAAAACATGTTTATCGTGTTTCCCTCAAACTCTTCTATGATTCCCTCATCTTCATCAAGAAAGTTCTCTTGGAATGGGGGAGTAACTTGTTGATCTGATTCTCCTTGTCTGTTGGGAGCGTTATTGTTTCTTCTAAAGTTTTGGTTTCTATTCTGGTAACTAACAGTGACAACCATTTTTTCCATCATTTGTTGTAACCTTTCCACATTTTTAGACAACTTATCATAATTTGGATAAGATGTGGAGGCTACATTGTCATCTCTATATGTTACCCTTCTCTCAGATTTCAGTCTTGCTCTTTTCTCAATCAGGTTGGCTTCTATGATCACTACTCCTTTCTGCATGTCCTCTAATGTGTTGTATTCCTTATCTCTAAGCTCATAGGCCATGTCAGCATCAAAACCCTCAGGGTATTTTTCTAGGGCCATGCCTTGTGGAGGTTTCATATGTGGAGGGAGAGCATTATAGATGCTGTTGAACCTTGTTGTGTAATTGTGGACACTCTCCCCAACGTTTCTTTTAAGGGTCATGTATTCTGCTAGGAGTTGGTGAGGATTTTCCCTAGTTTCCCACTTATCTATGAAAGACTGATATAGAGCTGGGAGATAGTTTATGCTTCCTGGAGGTAGGCTCTTAAACCATTTCTTCACATCACCCCCTAAGCTTTGGGCAAAGATTCTCATTTTGACTGTGTCATCATCAATTTCCATATAGTCAAAATAATCTTCCATTTTATCTACATGTTGCTGGGCTGTGATGGATTATTTTGCAGTGAAGTGTGGGATCTTTGACTGATAATCATTGGGTAAGGGTACTAGAGGTTGGGGTAAAACCAGAGGTGCATACAGGCTGCCATGATGATGTTTTGACGAGCTAGAGGGACTTGGGCAGCAGGTATACAGATGACGGGGATGTTATGACCAGCAGAGAACTGATGAGCAGACCTAGCGTGACTGAGCCCCAAGTTTTGTATGAAATGTAAATCAGGAGGTGTAGATGGAGGGGTCTGTCTATTCCCAAGGTGTCTATCACCTTGCTATGGTGAATCAGGAAGCTCAGGGTCTGGCTGGTCTAAGCCACTGAATGACCTAGTTCTAGATAAGCTGTTAGGTAGGTCTAGGTCAAGGTGAAAGTGTGATAGAGTTGTAAGATCTTCTGGTGCAGAATTAGCTCTATGGATGTGTTGGAAAATAGTTGGTCTTTTAGGTGTATGATTTCCCTTGAGGATGCTCTTAGGATTGTCAACTATTTCAGGTGGGTCTGGGTTAGGGTAAGCTCTTGTATGAATGGTTCTAGAAGCCAGAATGTTGTTTTCTGATTCAACAGCTTAACCCTACTTGTTACTTCTACTGTGGGTGATGTTGTTAAGGAGGCTGGTCTCCCAGTGGAGTCTAATGTGAACCAAGATAATCAGCAGGCCTACTGATCACCAGTGGAGTCTTTGAAATGTTTATGGAATATTGGAGTCGCGAGGTGGAGGGTTTAGAAAGTTTTTGGAGGGTACACTGTCCACCACGGTGCTTTTGAGATGTCCCTTCTCAAGGATATATTCAAAACACAACAAACTCTAACCAGAGATTGATTGGGAGGGCATTTACCAGATATGTCACCTCAGAAAGAGTGTGAGATCCGGAGGCTACCTGGCCCTTTCCAGACTCTGTCCAAGAGTATGGGGAAACACAACAAATGGTGTAGAGGTTGATGTGAGAATAGGGGTGTTTAACTGCCAACCTAACCAGAGATTTTAGGTCTTTTGAATGCCTAAGGATATTTGAGGTGTAATGCACTCAGTTCCCTAGTGGAGTCGCCATTATGTTGGGGTTCCCATGTTTTGTCCAGATTGGCAGGACCAAAAGATGAGACAACATCAGAACCACTTTCAGACCTCAGGATCTAGCCCTCCTGGGTCCAGAGAGGGATCTCTCTATATGAGCGAGGGTTTATGTCTATGAGGCTCAAATGTTATGATTTTAGGCTAGTTATAGGCACAGGTTTGTTTGTTTGATTGTTTGTTTTGGTTGCTGGTTATCAGGAATGAAGGATTCAATGTAAGATCAGTATGAGCAAAGAGGGATAAGGCAGAGGTGAAATATTCCAGGAAATACTCAAAACAATTGGGCAATGGAGTCAGGAAAAGATTCGCTTGCTACTCAATAGGCAGGATTTCAATTGGGCTAGTCATATGAAACTTAGGATCTTCAAGATGATTATGTGATATGGAAAATTAAGTGGGAGGAGATAACACAAATTTCAGAGCACAAAGTTATAGATCAGCAGGTCGTACAAGGATCCTAGTGGACAAGGCTAACTCTAATCCCCAGTGTTCCCAAATCTTCCAACTAAATCAATAACAAGAGACATATAAGAAGTAAATTCATTTAATTCATACATCAAAGAGTAGGAAATAACATCCACTACACTGGTTAAACCAACTGAAAACACTTCTCAGATAAAACATTCAGAAAATAAACATAAATGGCAAGGAGAGCAGGAACATAGGGTACCTAACAACGGTAAATCCTATGTCAAACTTCTGATGCAAGCTAGTAAAAATGAAATGAAATGAATGTAAACACAGAGATAGGAAAACATCACCGCTGCTTCAGATCAGGATCCAAAGAAATGTGCTTGTCATATTAAGTAACAATACCAATCAAGTACAATATTGCCAATAGCTAAATACTCAGTCTGAAAACATATCCATCAACCTATCTTACAATCTTTACACAGAGACTGAGTCTCAAAAACAACTGCTTGCAGTTCTTTGATAACTGATCAACAATCATTACAATATTTTCTCATGGATTTATAGCCCCGGAGGAGCAGAGGAGGTAGGTGGAGAACTAAGTGCAATATTAAACTTCTGAAAAGAAAGAGAGCCGAAGCCCATCCTGTATAACTCCTGTGCATTAATCTTTGATGTTATTTGAGTGCATGAACGATCTTCTTCAGACTGAGAATTACTCTGATATGACTCTGATGTGCTCTGACTGCAGTACTGTGCAGTACTTTGGTGTATAAACAAAATGACTGAATGGACTACCATGATTATGCAATAAATGGGCTTTAATGGCGCGGGATTGAGTCTGGAAAAGTTTCAAACTTCATCCTTTTATGGAATTTATACTGCCGCCACCTTTCTTGACATTTCCCTGCAGTACCAGCTTCAGCCTTAATTCTGCCTACTCAATGCGCCGCTTACAATGATTCATATGAATTATGGCGACTCTCCGCCTCTCTGGAAACCCTGCACAATACGAAAACATGTTAAGAAAACAATGGGGGTGGTGGACACAACGAGGTGGCTAGACTGATGATGCAGACTGGTTGATGGCAAAAACATCGTGGAAGACCCATAGTGTGGTGAAAACGACATGGATTATAGTCGGGAGGTGGTGTGGAGGCAAAATTAATGAAGACCTTAATAAACCCGACCTATGAACAAATATACGAAACTGGAGGGAGACCGTACGGTGGACACGTGGAGGTGACGTGGCGGAAACGGTTTGTTGTGGGCAATTTTGTCACCTCCTAGAGACAGTCTAGAGTTGCCATAGACCAGTGCCTAAGACATCTTATTATAGCAAGGAGCTCTTCATATAGTTTGGGTTGTCAGTCCAAAAGCTCTCTTACTATCTCTTGTTAAACAAGGAAGATAATTTAAATGGGACCAATCTCTCTCAGAAGCTGATACAAAGAGAAGAACAGTGTATGAAAATCATGTAAAATTCCAATACAAAGGCATCAGACAGTTAAGAGGCAGCTTACTGTAAAGAGGGCCAGTTCAAATAATATATCACATAAATCAAATATCAGGAAGTGAGTGCAATGAGGAAACATAAAGAAGATATTAGTTAACATGAGACTGATACCCAGATACACAACAGAACCACATAAGGGCATACCAATTTATGAATCCTTATATGAGAATGGCGTTTTAAAATCACCCTCCTCATGCAACTTATATAGCAGAAAACATGGATGAGGTGAACATGGAACAGTATATCATGACTAGGCCTATTTAAAGCGCTTGACTAATTCCAGAAAGGGCATCAACAAGGATGAATCCTTACTGCAAACTAGTGAGCCACTCGCATTCTAGAACATGATACAAGAAGATAACTAGCATGAAAGGAGATATTGTATTAACACATAAGAGAAATTACATACTGTGAGATACCAAAGACCAGAATCCTCATTACAGTTATAACTCCTCCTCACTGAGACCCTACGGGCTCTGAACCTTCATACAGAAGTATTACAAAATGTATACAAAAGCCTTTTCACTGCACAGTTTGCTGATAGAAATTTGGAACCCCTACAATGTCTTCTTTTCGGGCCTTTATAGGAAAGATGGAGAATTCTAGAGAAGGAGGTAGATGAAGCACATTTAATGACTTAATTTGAATAAAATGGTGGAAAACATTCGCGCCCTCTTCTATGGATGACTGACTATAAATGACTGTACTTTACAATCTGTCTACATAAATAAATGCTGGGAGATGAAAATCTCCATATATAAAAGACACAAATAATAAAATATATACAGTGCTCTGCCTTCTGCTGAGAGAAAAATCTGCTGCCGTAAGAACCCTGATATATTCTTCGATTCTGTACTGTACTATCAGCCTTTATCTTTGAATTTAAATTCTGGATCTTTAATGTGGGGCAAAACGCTCTTTGATTTTCTCTGGAGGGTCCTGTAGACTGATATCTTTGTCTTCTTTAATTGTGGTCATTTCACACACCTACCTTCAGCTTCTTCTTTAAATTTCACCAGCGGAATATCGTCCTTTGACACGCTTTTTATCTTCTGCAATGGAGGCGATGAATTATGAGGCCTCTCTGTCGTCTTAAAACCTGCAAAACCCACAAAAAATTAGAGAAAAAAGACACGGACGTAGGCGAGGATGATGGATACATGGTTGACTAGGAAAAATATGCAGAGTGGTGGAGGGGGAGCACTGGAGGCATAGATTAAACAGGCGGAGCGCGATTTTTTACGTAAAACAGTTTGGCCGTAAAGGGTGAATAAAAATGAAGGGTATGAATGAAAACATATGCACACTTATATATATATATATGACGGGGGAAATATTTCGGACGCACGAGAGCAAACACGTGGGCGTACGGGGGGACAGGTGGAAAGACAACGTGGCGGAGGACTTGGTCGTAGGGCGATCAGACGGATGGTATGAGCCACTCGATCACAATGAGATTAACGGTCAAAACGAGTCGAGGGGGCTATCAAAAGGTGGGCCAGGGACCCAAGGGACCATAGGTTAAAGCTCGTACAGACCCGGAGATTTATAACCGTTGGATCGGGCCTACGAGATCAGACGGCGGGTAATGATTCCGCTGCGCATCCGTTGACTGAAGGTTAGTGCGCGGGGGGGAAAGTGGTTTCCTACCCGTACTGGGGACACGCGGCATATGATCTGTGGAATCTCCGCTCCCATGTTGAATATTGCCGGCCCGACGAAGGCAGTGCGGGACAATACCGCCGGTTTCCTACACGCGGGGCCCCCCACACAGGGCGATCGCTGCTCCGTTGATTGGACTTCGATCGGACAGCCATAATCACGCCCGGAATATAAACAATAAGCTCCCTTTCTTTTTGGCCTGTGGTTCTTAGGCTCGGGTCATGTGGTAGCCAAAGCACGAGGGGATAAGATCTTAGAACTGGGGCCCGATACATTTAAATTTGGGTTTTTGACCTGTGCAAAGCGGATTTTCGGGCGGAGACAGTAATATCAAACAGGGGCATGAGGTTTTAGGCCACGAAGGAGGTCTGAAAGAGATTTAGAAAAGGTGGCAGGCCGAAAATTTACATGCAGGAGTAAATATGTACAACATGGTTGACAGTGGAAAAGTCAACAGCGGGGGAAATTTGAATGTGGACCGTCTGATTGTGGCGGAGATCAATGACGGAGGGCGACGGATGGTAGGCCAGGGGTACGACGGCTATGGTTTAAACCCCACGCAGCTTCGTTGATCGATGACCGTTGGATGAGGCGCCCAAGATCTAACAGCTGATATGAATATCGCTGGGCGTCTTGAGTCGAAAGTTAATGTGCGATGGAAAAGCAGTTTTGAAACCGTACAGGAGCCACGCGTCAATCGCTGTATGGAATCGCTGGCCGATGGGAAAATACCGCTAGCTATCGGATGGTGGTGCGATGAAAACCGGGTTGTTTTCGGATGGGCACATTGGTGGGGACCACAGGGGCGGGCAGACTCCGAATCGTCGGATTACAGTTTAAATGGACGGCGATCGCCCTATCGGGGTTATAACGGGAAAACGCGAAAGGCTGCGGAGTCAACGATCACCGTCCGATCAATAAGATCAACGGTCGATGTTCCACCCAATACACATTGGAGATAGGTGCTTTTCGGTGTTGGCGGGTGGTTCCGGTGTCGGATCACTTGGAGGAAAAGGCGCGGGGCTAGCAGAAGAGGGGCTAGGCCTATTATAATGCGGAAAATGGGTTTTTAAGCCATTCTAATTCATTTTAAAGCCTCTAAAGGGTAACGATAGGGAGATAAAGGGTGAAATAGGCCAAATAAGGGGCATGGGCAGAATTTGAAGGGGATTTTGGGAGATTTTAGAGGATTGACAGGGGAAGATGAGGGCAACAAGGGAACCTTGAAAAAGGGGGGCAAAAGGGGTAAGAATGAAGGCTTTAGGAACATAGTTTGTCACAATAAGGGAGGCTTCTTGTATGGAAAACAACAGAGGGGATTAAATCACAGGGATAAGGCACAAAAGACTTCAAGGATGATGTGTCTCCAGGGGAGATGCATTCATTGAAGTCTCATAAACATCTTAGCCCGCTACTTTGCTTCTCAAAAATTTATAGGGGGGCTAACACAATCCACCATCAAGTGGGCAGTTCAAATGGATTCTGACTACCACTGACTATTTCACAAAGTGGGTGGAGGAAATACCTACCAGAAAGGAAAATGACTAGGTAGTAATGAAGTTTCTGGAAGAAAACATTTTGTCCAATCAAAATTGTAACTGACAATGCCCAGGTATTCAATTCTATTAGATTCATTAATTTTTGTCAAACATATAATGTCATTCTATCTCATTCTACAACATATCATCCTCAAGGGAATGTGCTAGTTGAATCTTTCAACAAGACATTGGTCAATATTTTGAAGAAGACAATTAGTGAAAATCAGAAAAATTGGGATTCAAAATTGACATTTTCTCTTTGGGTAGTAAGAGTGACTACTAGAAGATATATAGGTAAGTCTCCTTATGAACTGGTTTATGGAACTCAAGCTTTATTTCCTACTCAGTTGGCTAGAATAGTGATTTATTTTCTTCAAGAAGCAAAAGAAGAACCTAATGCGTTGGTGAGAAGGCTGAAAAGGTTATAGAACTAAGTGAGAGTAGGAACAAAGTCAGGGAAAACTTGATCACCTATCAAGAAAAGGTGAAGTCCATTTTTGATAGAAAAACATAAGAGATTCTTTTTCAAACTGGAGATTTGGTATTAAGATTGGATACCAGAAGAGAAGAGAAGGGAAAGCATGGTAAGTTTGATCCACTCTAGTATGGCCCATACAATATTGTTGAGGTTAGATCAAATAACACATTTATTCTGGAGAATATTGACGGAGAAACAGTAGAGATGCCTGCCAATGGGCAATATCTCAAACATTATTTCCAACATTGAGATTTTATGGTCCACCATTGTACATATTCGGATTTGTATTTGTTCATGTTTCATCAAACAACATTTGACTCCATGCCCGAAGTGAAGGCACTTTTCTACAGTTCTTAGTGTTTCGTGGCAAAAAACACTATCCCCAGGTGGAGCCAGATGTTGTGGCTCATTTGCAATATCCTTTATTTTAATTTTGCAAAAATACAAAAAAATGGAAAAAAATATATAAAATATATGTTAAATTATAGTTTTCTCATACTTTATGTTATCTCAAAATCAGACCCTGATAGGCTGCTGATCAAGAAGACTTCGAGTAACTATTTCAAACCAGACTTTTAGTTGAGGCTTAGCCTCCTCAACCTGAGAGGGTTCTCTCAATAGGTTTATGATTTTCAAATAAGGATTAGATGGCTAACTCTATGAGTAAAATGGATAAAAATGGATAATTTGTTGTACTGCTAATAAAAAAACATCTATTGGGCTTATGGAGTCAAATGTGTTTTCACAAAACATGAATATCAGCTTCATATGGAAGTCAGGGCATTTCAGGGTTTAGATGCATCAACAGAACAGTAGGACAAAAAATAAACACAGTTCATGAACATATGAAGGAAGTTAGAGCACCTTCAGTGAATTCTAAGTAACATACATTCATGCCACTGCAAGTAATTGAAAGAGGAAAACCATGAGAATATCAAACATCAATAACCATTTTTGAATCCTGAGTGATGGAACCAATATCTTTGTATTAATATAAAAACACAGTCTTTTCTACAACAAAACAATATGCTTGTTAATGAAAATTGCCAACCCTATGAAATTCTACTTCTTGTATTTTATAGAGTCATCATTACATTGTTGGATTCTCTCCAATCACTTGAGAAAAATTCGATTTTTCTAGCTTGACACCTATCAACTGCTAAAACAAACTTTTAATTACATATGACAGTTAAAATGTCTATTCTGAAGTCCTAATACAACTAGGATTAAAACTATTTATTATTAATTAACAACCTTATCCAAATATTAAATCTTCTATCTGACAACTGCTCCTCCTAAACTTCGACCTTGATGATGTCCATCTCCTTATTGTTTGACTAAATTGATTTTCCTCTTATCTGCCCTGAAACATAGGAACATGCTCCCTGCAAAATAGCTATAGTGATTCATTTATGTTTCTTCAAACCATCTTCTGACCAAATTGATGTGACCTCACACTTCCAGCTGTGCCCAAACCAAACTTTTGAAGGAGTGCCAAAACTGTTAACATTGCTGCGCTACGAAACTATCTGCTGTTTTTGTTGCGCAGAACTTTACCTATGAAAATGTCACTTGGAACCTTCATTTTTATGTATTTTGGCATTGGATATTCACTTGTGATATTTATACATTCTTGAACAGCATCAAGGTTTAAAAAACAAGTCTTTTCACCCTTTGAAACCTTGCAAAATTGTTCAAACTACATCCTACAACAGTTTCGTAGCGTGCTACGAAACTGCTGTGCATGACACCTATAGCAGTTTTGTAGCGCGCTACGAAACTGCTGTGTCTATATTTTCATATTTTTTTCCAAAATTTTAAGTTTCAAACCTTTACGGCCATCATTCCAGTTATATATAAGCTCTCATAATCAACAAAAATAAACTCTGAACTGCTTTAAAAAATGAAATCTTTCCACATAACCCCAAAAATGTGTTAGGAGATGTCACTCACTGTTTACACTCATTTTGGCTGTGGTTGATCTTCAGGATTTGCTAGTTGTATCGTAAGATATTCAACCTGCATTTTAAGCCTTCTATTATTAGCTCTTAGTTTGGTATTAACCATCCTTATGAACTTTTCTTCCTTGATTTTGTTTTTGCAAGTTCAATAGTATTTGATGGAGATGTTTCTCTGGCTTAAGGGCTAGCACCTGTTCTTTCAACTCCTATTCCATTCAAAAAGAGAAATTCAGACCATTCTCTATTCACTTTCTGAAGCTCATGCAAAACTATTAACTTGACTAGACCATGATGAAATAATGAGGTTTCACATGCCTGAGTTTTCATCTGTGCTTTGTCTGCCATCTTGGCCAGACTTCGAAATAGAAAAAAAGGTAAGTCTAGAGGGATTATTCTTGTGAAATGAAATAAGAGTTTAAAGTGATAAGTGTACACCTTGTGATATCTCCCTTCGCAGGTGAAGTACCTTTGGATGTTGTAGAGCAGATTGGAAAATGCATCCTTGACATAACTTCTTAGCACAATTTTGTTCAAATCAGTATCCATAAACTCTGGTTTCAAAAAGATTTTGTAGGGTTTCATTTCAAACCTAAAATTCTTGAACCATCTATCTTCCCCCCTTGGAATTTATGTGACTTCTGATATAACTTCAGGAGAAATTGGTAAGTTGAGAAAACCAACCTTTGTGTTTGACTATGTAAAGTTCATGGCAAACTCTTTGGTAACCTGATTATGCCCTCCTTGAAGATTTTCGCAGAACCTCCAACACCCTACCTTCTTGAAGGCTTCTTCAACAGATTTATCTCTTGTGAGAGCTTCTAAACCTTCAAGTTATGTTCTCAGACAGTGACCAGACCTGTGATTTCTCTTTTCTTCTATCATCATCCTCCTGAAAACCCTATGTCTTCAGCAAACCTGTAATAGACCTCCTTGTTGGATGAATTGGCTCACTTGAAAATTTGGTTCAGCCTCGCTTGACTAGAAATCCTACTTCAGCCAGCACTTATTTTCAAACTCACTTGATTAGCAAGTATTGAAACTGCTGACATAACATCAATTAGGTTCAGCCTCACTTGATTGAAATTTTTCCTCGCTTGAAAACTTAAGAAAAGTTTTGGTTTCTTATCATGAGCTCCTCTTTCAAACAATAGATATGCATGCAGTGTTTTCTTTGTATGAGATAAAATCGATGATAACCATCCCTTTTTCAAATTTGAAAAGGACCAATGAAAAATGACCCCTAACAAATCTCATAATGATTTCATAATTGTTTTGGATGGTTGCATGGGTGAGGGAGGATTCGTAGACTGACACCTAATCATGAAATTTTAACCCAAAATTGATGGATGTGACAACTAAACCCAAAAATTTTGAATCCCCGATTTCGTAGTGCTAGTAATGTGATTTCAGGATTTTGCACTACAAAAAGACCAAAATTTTCGTAGCACAGAAGCAGTTTTTTACACTGAGCGCGCTACGAAAACGTGGTTTCGTGGCTTTTAAAAAAAAAACTTAAAATATGGTTTTCAAAATGTGGTATGAGACTTCTAAAGAGTAAAGCAAGGTTTATGAACTTTATTTGGTGATGAAATGAGACTTGTAACCTATGGCTTAGACCCTATAAAACATAAAAATGACTCAAACCCTATCTAATACCATGACTTAGGAGCAAGTATAAACTAACCAAGTTTAGAAAATTTTAATAGTGATAACACTTTAAGTAAAGTTGTAAATGTTTTAGTAAATTTAAAGTTCAATACTTTAAATGATTTGAGAAGGTGGGTCCTAATGCTTCATTTAATGATCACGTAACTATGGTAGGAGGATCTGAAGATTTTCCTGTCATAAGTGAAAGGAGGTAACCCACGGGAACATCCAACACACAGGTTAACGAGGAGGGTTCCTCAGTAGTTGACCCCGTTGACTAATCGGCTGGTCAATATCTACAGTATGGATTCACTGTGGGGGCAAGGCCCCGTTGAGCACTCCATGCCCTTGAGGCCTCCCGCAATGACGTAGGATTATGGTTGGTGACAACTTGCAGCCACATCACATTACTGTTTAACGTTCTTTAGCACATCAACTCATCATTGAATTTATAAACCCTGCGCCATCTATTTAAACCGGTTCTTCTTTTCGGAAGGATAATGTTATTCCTCCGTATTTGTGAACCTAATTGCACCAGTGTATTCCATTTTTTTTCACCACCCTGTCATTTTTCGCCACCCTATGCAGAATTATAACTAAGCATCCATCCCTTTCTGGCTCATCCAACCATATTCCTCTGTAATGCTCCCAAATTGGACTGCTCAACAAAAAAGGCTTGAAAAACACATTTTTCAGGGATGTGTGCTCCAGAAACCAATACCAGCCCTTGGATCCCTTATATAAGATTATATAAGACCGAAATCCAAGAGGAGGCTCAAAAGAAATCACTCTAGGTGGGTTAAACAGATCTCCCACACCTAGTTGTCTTCAGAAAATTACCCAAGGAAGGGCTGCAGCAGTATAAAACAAAATACTGGAGTATTAGCAAGATAATAAATTTGAAATGTGTTTAGAAACACCGTAGCAGTTAATTTATGTACAATAGAAAGAAGAGAGATTTATTCTATTGACAAAGGATAAGGAAAAGTAGTGATTTTGGCCCTAAAATGAGTGTATTCAAAAATATGCGTACAATTAAGGGAAATGAAGGGAGGTCATTTTAGATTAGTTCATGGGGGACCTATGCTCTAAATTTTAGTGCAAAAAAATAATTCTAGCTAGGTTAAACAATTCCTCCTTCCCCAACTAGGCTTAAAAACCCTGATTCCCCATGACTTAGAGTATGCAGAATTTTACTGAAGCATGGATAGCGTGATTTATGAAGGTGAAAGTTGTAATATGGTGTGATAAATATTAAATCTCATCTATTCTATGGATTATGCAATGTACAAGAGAAATACAGACATTTACATGGAAAACAAGCCTCAAATAGGTGCTGCAACAAAGTATTGAGCCAAGAAAGCTTATCAACGTAAATTTCAGGAGGCTGAAGATTATTTTTATTAAATTTCAGATATATAACAGATCTGCATACAAAATGGTATATCTATTTCAGATCTGTATACAAAAGGTACCTTAGAATACACCCCCTTGGGGATCTCAGCAAATGATCAACAACAGTGAGTAGATATGAGATCTAAGTCACAGGTCTGCATCAATATTCAGAAATTATATAGTAAATACATCAGAAAATAAATCAGATCTGAAGTGTATATGGATTGGTTGGCCAATCCATGGATCACCACAGTGAAAGGAAGGACCCTTTCCACTAGAGATCTCTCCTCTAGGAGAACTCCAAAACCTCTGCAACTCTGCTCTTCAATATTTATGCAAATCAGGGAGAGAAAATGCGCTGTCTATGATAATATACACTTTTTCCTGATGCTAAGATCTGATACTGAAGCACAAGCTGTGGATGCACTCTCCCAGGAGGTTAAAAGACACACTCACTGAGAAGAGGTTCCAATATAAGCTAGATCTTTGCAGATCTAGAGTTCCACTTGATATAGCTCACTTAGAAAATGAAACCCTCACTAGATTTACACTGCCAAAGGGAGATGGAGCTTGGCCATATGCCAGATAGTGGAGAAGGAAGCACAATCCCTCCAAGAGCTACTCAATGGAAGGATGGAGAACCCCCATAGGAGATCCTCTCTAGTCTCTTGCTAAAAATCCCAGAGAACTAGAATTTGTCTAAGCAGACAAATTCTTGAAAATCAAAATACATTCAACAACCTTCTCTTAAGCCTGCTCCTTCCTTTTATAAGATGAGGATGTGAAAAACCCTAAAACACCTTGAATCACTTAAACCCTTTCACATGAGGTCCTCCTTCTAGAACTATGCTGCCCCTTTATGAGATACATTGAATCTAGACAATGTTGTAGATTTGGTCAAGGTTGACCCAGTCTCATAACTTAACCCCTTTCACACCTGCAAGTGGATTTTATGTAAATGGCTTAGATATAGCTATGTTTACATTGAGAATTGATTTATTCACGAATTTAAGGAGTTTTACATGTCCTCCATTAGTCATTTATTCATAAATGGAAAATAAAACAAAATTTAAATATTCCTATTAGCTTGGGCTAATTAGGAACATTACAGTCCTCCCCTCCAAAAGTGTTGCTTGCCCACAAGCAACTGACAAGATGAGTGCTGCAAAATCTCCCCTCCTTCTTGGGGTTTCCATGCTATCATCCACATGAAATGAATCACCTCCCAGCTTGGTAATTCATAGAAAGACTCCTCTCTAATATCAGTGAGAGGCATATCCCAGCTCATATGGCTTACCTCCTGAAGAAACAAATGTGCGATTGTGGCAGCCATATCATCTCTCATGCTCCCTTTAGAGCATGCATTGCAAAAAATATGGGGATTCTCTCCCCCAAGGGACACACCCAACCAATGTGTCTCTCTCCCACACATGCTCCTCTTGAGAATAGGAACAATAGCAACATAAGGAGTCAAAATGAGAATCATGCTGGCTGCCCTATGTAGAAAATGTGAAGGAAAATGGTCCCTTGTGTAACCAATGCATCTTGACTCTTTGCTGCAACAGAGACTGAAAGAATGTGTGGTCTCTCAACCACTTTCTTACTACCCCAATCTCCTCATAATTTTGGAGGAAGTGAATGATGGATGAGGCAATGTGACTATGTCCTTCAAAACAAAATTCCTCCCCAAGTCCTCCTAGGGAGTGGTCACCAACAATGCTCATGGCCTTAAGTAGGCCATGCATCCTCAAAGAAAGAATGCTCCTCCTTGGAGCAACATCCTGGTCTCTGAATTGTCTGATGCTTTGTATTAGAGCTTTACATCTTGCCTCTGCAGTATCTCTTATCTTGTATCAAGTTTCTGAAAGTTTTGGTCCCATTTAAAAAAAATTTCCTTGTTTAACAAGAGATAGCATGAGAGCCTTTTGCTGATAAATCCCCATGTTATATTACATGCTCCTTGCTATATTAAGATGTCCTAGGCACTGGTCTATTACAACTCTAGGCTGTCTCTAGGAGTGACAACATCTTTCTGGCACCGTTGCTAGGGACAAAGTTAAGAAATTTTAAAATCCCTGGGCCTCGACAAAATCTAATTGACTCTTCAAGTAGGTGAGTATGGAGAGTTGAAAGTTGTAGATCCCTCACCTTGGCGACTCCACATTTTTTCATTTGATAAATCTATTTGCAATCCTGGCTCCTCGTAAGCCACACCTGAGGTCAGATACGTCTAAGCGAAAGACCTTCAGTGTCTGACCCTGAAAAGATCATATATAGAAGAAATTGGAGGGAAAGAAAATCAGTCCATTATGAGATTCCCGAATTCTCTCAAGAAGACTATCCATCCTCTTCCTCTCAAGAAGTCCAAGTAGAAAATCCCTACTCCACTGAGGAAAATCCCGAATATTACTCAGATAGTCCACCCCGGGGAGGCGTTAGAACTAAAGATAACCTTCATCCTACTCCTGAAGCCGAAGAGGTAAAAGAAGTCACCGAAGTAGCTGCTGTTAACTATGAACTATTCCCATCAACACCTCAGGCTGCTGTACAATATATTCCTATCGTTATTCATACTCCACTTCCACCTCTTCCTCTTCCTCCATTTACACATCAGACTGTTGCACTACCCCCACCTCCTCCAATGGCCAATGTTCCAACCTTCTTTTCGAATAAATATGCTCCCCTGGTATTACCCCAAGTGTTGAATGATATGCCCCAGGATTATCTGAAGATCTTGCCCAAATTCAATGGGGAAAATGAAATTGATGCTCAAAAACATCTTGAGACTTTCTGCTCCTTTGCAGAGAACTTTAATGTTGAACATTTAGATGTGGTCTTAAGACTGTTTGTGCAATCTCTAGATGGTGAAGCTCGAAAATGGTTTAAGACTTTGGCAGGTCGTTCTATTACCACTTGGGATAATATGGAAGATACGTTTCTCAGAAAATGGGGGTAGAAGAAAGATCATGGACAATGTCTTACTGAGTTTAATACACTCAAGAAAATATATAATGAAGGGGTGTCAGAATTTATCAAGAGATTTAATAAATTGTATTTGAGCCTACCTGCTGACATGAAACCTCATCAAATTGATGCTAAAGTTGTTTTTGTAGCAGCCTTTGATTCAGAATTTGGTTTCTCTCTCAGAGAAAGAAAGCCTACCACCCTAGATGATGCTCAGACAAATTCTCTAGAGTTGGAGGAAAATTTTTCTTCCACTGGTCAATCAAAGGGAAAAGCTGAACAGGATACTAGAAGAAGAGGCAAAGAGGAGGTATCTACCTCTAATCAGGACCAAGACTCAGACAGAATGGAAGAAATGAACAAAATGATCAAGAAAATTTATAGTCATCTGGGTAAACTTGATTTGGGGGCCAAGAATTCTAACTCCAAGAATTTACAGAATGCTCCAAACAGGGGTTATAATCCCTAGTATAGGAAACCACCCCTGCAAATATTACAAAAAGAATGGAAGGAGCAACAAGATCAGGTACCACACCCATTGTACTTGGAGGGTCTAGTAGATAACCCTGCTGAAGATATTGCCTATGAGCTAGAGGATGCAAATATTGCTTTTTCAAATAATGATGAGGTAGAATGCCCATTGCAAGATAGTGATGGAACCGAGTCCTCATCACAAGAAGAGGAAAAATCTAGAGACATAGAAGACTCAGAAATTGATTACTGTTGTAAACAATTTTCTGATTTCATGCAAGCACAATTCAATAGAAAATATGATCTCAGATCCTCTAGAAAGAGGACTCGTACTCAAGACCAAGAAGAAGAAGCACCACTTCAGAAGGATGCACCTGCTCAAAAGGAATCAACAGTGCAGAAAGTCATAGACAAGGGTAAGAGTCCTCTAAACAAACCTTTGCAGTCTAATGATCAAATTCCTTCTTCTTCAAAAGTAGTCACTTCCCCTAATGCCAAATCTGTGTCAAAAGAAGCCAAATCCTCAGCTGAAAATAAAGAGTCCAAAGAGGTTGTAATAGAAAAGTCCCCTTCTACTTTTAGCCTGCAAAAGGAACTTGAGAAAGTCAAAATCCTAGTCCCCTTGACTGAACTGTTGAAACAACTAGCATACCAATCTCAAGTCACCTCTTTCATGCTCCCTCCAGAAGCAACACTCATCCCAGATAGTCTCAACCTTCAAGAAGAAAGACCCATGGTTGTATTTTGCCCACATGTCGAGGAGATAGATCCCTCTACTCCTCCCTTCTATGTGTCTCTAGTAATTCATGACCTGCTATTACATAACTGTATGCTAGATTCTGGGGCTTCCCATAATATTATGCCTCTATCAGTCATGGAACAACTAGGACTACAAATCACCTGTCCATACAAAGACCTCTATTCATTTTATTCCAAAAGAGTTAAATGCCTAGGGATGATTAAGGATTTGGTAGTCAATTTGGCCCAAATACCAGCAAAAAGTGTGGTAGTGGACATCGTGGTGGTCGACATCCCAGCTCGCTTTGGCATGCTGTTTTCAAGGTCCCGGGGAACAAAAATTGGCGGGTCAATCAAGCTGGATCTAACATATGCCACTATCCCAGTTTTTGGTGGTCAGGAGAGGAGGTTGTACAGGGAAACCCGATTTGTCAAGATGGTTACTAAGGCTGACAACTCTGTAAATTCACCAGTATATAGTAAAGAAGGAGATTTCTCATTCTTGATGCTGGAAGAAGATCAAGATTATGCTATGTTGGGAAAAATACTGAGAGGGGGGGGGGGGGGTGAATTAGTATTTAGGGCATACTCAAAATTTTTACTTTTTTCATGCTCTAAAACCCATACGCTACTTTTCTGAAGCCAACTAGCGTATACACGTAGATATCCTTCACAAAACTCGCGTATACACAGAGATCTAATTATGCCATTAATTCTTCACTTAGATCCTTGCATTTATTCATTCATCAGATGTTTACATAACAACAGACATGTGTAGTAATAACAGAATAAACCATCACACATAAGCATCACACATGAACACCAGGATTTTAGGTGGAAACCCAAGTCGGGAGAAAACCACCGCTGCCGTTGCTCAGCCTTCAATATTTTATTATAGAGAAAACATCTTACAACTTATGTGCTGGCGCAGACTTGACCAGCACGCAGGCACCCACCTGCGCTCGTTTACCAGCCTCTCCTGGAAGGGAGCTCCAACCCCCTGACTCGTTTACCAGCCTCTCCTGGAAGGGAGCTACGACCCCCTGATCTCGTTTACCAGCCTCACCTGAAAGGGAGCTACAACCCCCTGACTGAAGGCTACAACCCTCAGCACCTCTATGGACCACGTTTCATCAATTTTCACACTGGATCCAACCCACACAATTAAGCTTAAGGAACATTCATCGATTCAACAACTTTCTCTATAGCAGCATAATCAATATTCGAACTACCCAGATCAACATTGACAGATAGCAGTACACATCAGAAACAGATATCAGCAAGACAGCAGAACAGATCAGACATCTCACAACTTCAGCAAACCCTAGTTTATCATACGCGCTTTCCTTTCACTGATCCTGCGTATATACGCGCCTTCATGCATACAAAACCCACGTATACTTTTGCACATATTACAGAACTACTTTTACTGCCCATACGCACTTTATCTTCAGCAAACCCGCGTATATACGCGCTTACTCTGCGGCGAACTAGCGTATAGTTCTTCAGACATTTAGGTCATTGCAATTCTTCAGAACAAATACATCACTCAGATTTTACCCTTTACTTCAGACATATGTTCGCCTCATCTCAGATCTAATCATTCCATAAACAGATCTAGCAAGTACAAATACATTTCAGATCTAGATACCCTTCTTCATCATTTTCTTCATTTGTGCATCATGCATTTAGATCTATCATTCAACTGTAACCCTTTCCATTCAGATATTTTTCAGAGAGAAGTATTCATTCAAGCTCAGACTCATGCACCCATGCACATGATTTGCACAATGAATTTCTTCTCCTTATATAGGTTTACCCTTTTTCAATACCATGAGCCAAAACCACATTACTTCCGATGGTATTCTTGGACGGGGTCACATAGACGAATCATTACTCAATACAATGGGTCAATACCATGGTGGTTACCCCTAGTTGTACTTTATGAGCGCTTTTTCCCATACGCGACTTGTTACGTTATTTCTCGCGTGCATACGCGACTTCTCCTATACAAATCTGCGTATTCCTTGAGACATACTCTTTTCATCATAGATCTAGCACATACTAAATTCCTTTCTTCATTAGCTTCTGTACTCACTGTAGATACATCAGATTTACATCATTTAACAAGTTCATCAAGAGATATTCTATCAAGCACAACTTCATCATGTAGGTTGCCATCATCTTCATCAAGTGGGTTTCCATTCAAGGACAACACTCTATCAAGTGGGTTGCCATCAAGGAAAACACTCTGCATCATATTGCCAACATGCTAATGAACCATCCTTCTGCCATATTTAGACTGAGAAGTCCTAGAGAGCCATGATGCAGGAATCTGGACACTTCATTTTGATGGAGAAAATTCAAGAGAAGGTAATGGGGCTGGAGTGTTATTGATTTCTCCTGTAGGCAAATGGATCCCATTGTCTTTCAAACTAGAATATGAAGCCACCAACAATGTGGCTGAATATGAAGCACTTCTATTAGGATTACAAACAGCCAAAAGCATGAATATAAAAAGTTTAAAAGTTCTGGGAGACTCAAAACTGGTGGTCAGACAAGTCAGGAATCAATGTCAAACCAAACATCTTCGGTTGAGGTCTTACAGGAATGAAGTGTGGGACATAGTGGAGAACTTTTTCTTAGCATTTAATATCCAATTCATGCCCCGAGAATAGAATAAGATGGAAGATTCTCTTGCTGTGGCTGCTAGTACATTCCGTCCACCTCAGAACCCTCTCTTGAGGTATGAAATTGAGGTACATTATCGACCATCTATTCCAGATAACATCAAGCACTGGCAGGTATTTGAGGATGAAGAACAAATGAAGAGATTCCTAGAAACAGTTGGGGAGTTCTCTAATATGGAGATTGATGATTGTGAAGATGAGGAGTTTGAAAATACTTCAGAGAGTGATTGGGAGGAGAAAATGGCAGGTAGTAAAGTGTTGCAATTGAGGGGAAACGTGATACCTAGAGGGTTGGTTCCTCTAGAAATATTATTTGACAAGAACGATGTCCCATTGCAGCCTAGTAAAGTGGTAGAAGAAAATCAGGTGGAAGACCTAAATTTGGGTACTGATGCTGACCCCAAAATTGTGAAATTATCCAAGAAAGTACCGGAAGAATACAAGGAGCTATACCTAAAATTATTTCAGTCTTATAAGGATGTGTTTGCATGGTCTTATCAGGACCTAAAAACTTTTGACATCAGCATAATGCAGCATAAGATTCCACTAAAGGGGGATGAAAAACCTCATAAGCAGAATCTTAGGAAAATAAATCCTTTGCTGCTTCCCTCCATTGAGAAAGAAATTAAGAAACTGTTAAAGGCCAAAATAATTGTGCCATTGAGGTACTCTGAATGGGTGGCGAACCTGGTTCTTGTCCGAAAAAAGAATGGAGAAATAAGGCTATGTGTTGATTTCAGAAACTTAAATAGAGCATCCTTAAAGGATAATTATCCACTGCCCAAGATGGATCACATTCTGTAGAAAGTGGTTGGAGCCTCTAGGATGTCAATGATGGATGGATTCTCTGGTTATAACCAGGTGGCTGTACTTCCAGAGGATTAAAAGAAGACTGCTTTCACCACACCATGGGGTACATTTATGTATGCCAGGATGCATTTTGGATTGATTAATGTAGGGGCCACTTTTCAGAGGGCGATGGACATTACTTTTGTTGGGGAGCAAGATAAATTCCTGGTGGTCTACCTCGATGATATCACTGTATTTTCCAAGAATGATACTGAGCACATTGAGCATCTACGTAGAAATTTTGAGAAATGCAGAAGGTATGGTCTCTCTTTGAATCCTCAAAAGTATTTATTTGCATTAGAAGAGGGAAAGATTTTGGGCCATATTGTGACTAAAGATGGGGTGAAAATAGATCCTAAGAGAGTAGAGGTTATAAATGGTATTTCTTTCCCTAGAAATAAGAAGGAAGTGCAGGTATTCCCGGGGCGTATCAATTTTCTAAGAAGGTTTATCCCTAACTATGCTGAGATAGTTAGGCATATAACAGACATGCTGAAGAAGAATAATGAGGTAAAGTGGTCCCAGGAATCAAGGGAAGCGTTTATCAGGATAAAGAATTCTTTTGCAGAAGCCCCTGTGCTAGCCAAGCTGGATTATGCCAAACCATTTATGATATTTTCATTTGCATAACCTCATACAGTAGCATGAGTTTTATTGCAGAAAAATGAAGAAGGGTATGAGCAGCCTATTGCCTTCTTCAGTCAGGTGCTTCGTGATGTAGAATTGAAATATAACATATTGGAGAAGCAGGCATATGCCCTGGTAAAATCCCTTAAAGCATTCCACATGTATTTTTTGCAGTCCCATATCAATGCATTCGTGCCTACAACAGCTGTAAAAGATATTCTTATTCAAGGAGACAACAGAGGGAAAAGGGGAAGGTGGATTTCCAAAATACAGGAGTATGATCTAGATACCCATCCTACCAAACTGATCAAAGGACAGGGGTTAACTAAAATATTATCAGAATCAAACTACCAGGCCCTAGGCATAAATCTATCTATGATAGCAAGTGGGGAGTCTGAGGAAGATAAAGAGCAGCCAGGAGTAGAGAGAGTTACTTAGAAAGCACACATAAAGTATCTCACCAGTTAGTGGTACAAAGAGATAGTAGAATATCTCCTCACACTCAGCTGCCCTCCAAGCTGTGATAAGGCTAAATATAGAGCCCTAAGGTTGAAATCACAAAAGTACATAGTCGCAAATGGCCAGCTATATTGGAGAGATCCCTCGGGTATCCTACTCCTGTGTATCACAGAAGATGAGATAGAAAGTATAATGGCTGAATTTCATGAGGGAATTTGTGGAGGACATTACAGCTGGAGGGCCACTGCTCACAAAATCCTGAAGGCTGGTTTTTATTGGCCCAAGCTTTTTGGAGATGTTTTTGCTCAGGTTAGAGCATGTGAGAAATGTCAGAAATTTGCTGAAAGGCAGAAGTTGGCACCTTTGCCCATGATTCCCGTGCACGTAGATGAACCATTCAGACAATGGGGAATTGATTTTATAGGTGAAATACATCCCCCATCAAGTGGTCAACATAAGTGGATTTTAACGACCACTGATTATTTCACCAAATGGGTGGAAGCCATACCTGCGAGGAATGCAACAGATACTGTGATCATAAAGTTCATGGAAGAAAACATCATATCCAGGTTTGGCTGCCCTGCCAGAATAGTGATTGATAATGCACAGGCCTTCAAGTCTACAAAGTTTGTAAGCTTTTGTCAACAGTATAACATCACACTAAGTCACTCTACAGCCAATTATCCACAGGGAAATGGCTTGGCAGAGTCTTCCAATAAAACCCTGGTAAGGGCACTGAAGAAGGCTATAAATGAGAATAAAAAAAATTGGGATTCCAAATTGAAATTTGCTTTATGGGCTAATAGAATTACTAGCAAGAGAGCACCTAGGAAATCCCCATACGAATTAGTATATGGGAGGGCAGAAATATTTCCAATTCAATTAGCCCTACCAGTAGCCCGATTCATGCATGAAAGTCAAGAAGAGCCTGATGATATGATCAGGAGAATAAACCAGCTGGTGGAATTGGAAGAAACACGCAATCAGGTAAATCAAAGGCTGACATAATATCAGGGGAAGATGAAATACCTTTTCAATTAGCATGCTAAAGACAGGAATCTGCAGATTGGTGATTTGGTACTCAGATGGGATATCCGGAGGGCTGAAAAAGGAAAACATGGTAAATTTGACCCACTCTGGTTTGGTCCTTTCAAAATCGTAGAGCAGGGAGGTAACAATACTTTCAAACTGGAGAATTTTCAGGGAGACCTACTTGACGCCCCTGTAAATGGTTAATTTCTCAAGCCCTACTTTCAGTTATGATTCAGGTGAAGGCAACCTGATGTATTATATTGTATACTAGTTTCCTTTTCGTTTTTGTTTGAATAATGTGGGTGTCGTGATGAATCATGAAGTAAAAAGTAGAGGTGCCGAAGGGAAGAGTTCACACAGAAGAGTATCTGATGGTCAACGAAGTTCTTGACATGTTCAGGGATGAACGTGCCATCCCCAGATGGAGCCGATGTTGATCATTTCAGCCCCCATCGAATCTTTGGCAAGCAATCCCTTCTAGTTGGGCCAGAAAAATCCATTATCCGCCTATCGTTGCCTTCTCCCAGTCTCAAAATCGCATAAAAGGGTCGAAAAACCCATTTTTGAAAATATATTAGGCCTTAGTCCCTTTCGGATAAGCCCCTACGCCCTTTTCCCTCTGCATGACCCAGGTGCTAGACCATGCGCCAGAACGAAAGGCGCTTATCAAATGTATATCGGGTGCATTCTGAGCCGCCAATATGTACAGATCGGACGACGTTTGTTCACCTCCGCCACGCCCATAACCCACTTGGCTACCATCTGATCAAATTATGAAATAAACGGTCCGCAGCCTGCCTGTCCTGGTGGTCCCCATGCCCTCTCCATTGCAAAAACCGGTGGTTTATATCGCACCACCTTCCAAGCGGCAGGCGGTATTCCTCAAATCCGAGCGATTCCATACATCGCTCGCCGCGTGTCCCCGCGTACGGCTCCAAACCCGCTCTCCATCATGCATTATTGTTCGGTCAAAGTCACAGAGCGATATGCATATCAGCTGTCCGATCCAGGGCGATCCATCTGACAGTCGTCGCACTCCGAAGCTGCACGAGGGTTAGTCCATGCCAACAATGCCCCTAGCCCACCGTCTCATTGCCCTCCGATACATTTTCAGCCGTCGATCTCGTTTCGAGATCGAACGATCCAGATCATCTGCATATCCTGCCATTGACCCGGTCCTCCTCCACGTCATCATCCCACGTGTTTATCGCATTTTTCCCTCCGCCATTTATATATTCCATTCATATGTTATATTTTAATGTTTTTCATTATAACTTTGACCAGCCCATCCACCATTGTTCCACTGCATTTGTAATCTTCATCTCTCATCCTTCCGCCATCTCGTCATGCCGCGTTGCTACAGAGTCATCCCCACTGCGTCTCCATCTCCATGCATGTTTTTTATTAACAAGTTTGTGGGTTTTGTAGGGTTTCAGTGGCGAAACGTTGTCATAATTCACAGCCTCGTTTCAGAAGTCGAGAATGCATCAAAGGACCATCTTTCAGAGGCAGAATTTATGAGGAAAATCTGGGAAGTTGTTACGACGCGACTTTCATTAAAGAAGCCAGGGTTAGAATATGTCAAACCCTCCAGAGCCATTCAAAGCACTGATTTTTGCAGTTGGAGACATTATTGTCGCGACAAGGAGTATCAGTGGAAGATCAAGGATTTCAGCATCCAACATTAAAGATTCTAAGCCCTAATCCATGGTCTAGAAGATAAAGGTACCAGATCAAAGATATCCCGGATCACACAGAGGGTACAATGCACAAGAAACCATACCCTCCAAGTTTTATTTCAGCAGAATTTCCTTTTAGGAATGGACATAATGTTTATGTGATTTCACTTCTACACCGTGTCCCTGAGGATATTTTCACCTAGCACATTTATTTTAGAAAGTCGATGACAGAGTACATACAACACAACATAGTCATTCAGCAGTATGGGCGCGAATGTTTTTGCCATTTTTTCTTAACGAGGAAATTTAAATGTTTTTCACCTACTTCTTTTATTAGGATTCTTCTTCTTCTATAAATGGCCCTAAGAACAGATTATTGGGGGTTCCAGATTTATCAGAAAATTGGTGCAGTAAGAGAATTTTTTATACATTTTGTTGAACTCTTGTATGAATGCTCAGAGCCTGTTGGGTCTCAGTGAGGAGGAGTTCTATCTGTTAAAGAGGATTCTGGTCTTTGGTATTTCACAGTGTGTAACTTCTCCTTTTATGTGTTATTAAAATTGTTCATCTTGTTTCAATCCATCTTTCTTGTATCATGTTTTGGAATGCGAGTGGCTCACTGGTTTGGTATGGATTTAACCTAGTTGGTACCTATATTTAAGTTAGTCAAGCGCTTTAAATATGGCTCATGCATGATATACTGTTCCATTTTCATTTCAACCATCTTTCTGCTATATTAGCTTCTATGGAATGTTATTTTTAAAACGCTGTTATTATGTATGGATTCTTAGATTGGTAAGCCCATTCATGGTAATATTGTGTATCTGGATATCATCTATATGACAGCTAATATCCTCTCACCTTTCTTACACAGTAAACACCTTCAGACCATTTATCTCTATGAAGTATTTCTGAATTGGCCCGCTTTGCAGTAAGCTGTCTCTGAATTGTCTGATGCTTTGTATTAGAGCTTTACATCTTGCCTCTGCAGTATCTCTTATCTTGTATCAAGTTTATGAGAGTTTTGGTCCCATTTAAAAATAATTTCCTTGTTTAACAAGAGATAGCATGAGAGCCTTTTGCTGATAACTCCCCATGTTATATTACATGCTCCTTGCTATATTAAGATTTCCTAGGCACTGGTCTATCACAACTCTAGGCTGTCTCTAGGAGTGACAACACATTCCATAAAATCAACTTAAAGAGATCCTTTGACATAGATGACTTGCCCCATGGACCACTCTTGAAACTTGCTGTGCAATTAAATCCTCTTATGAATCCATAGCCCAATGGATTGATGTTGTTCCTTGCTTATCTTATCAGCTGAACCATTCTTTCACTTACTTACACCTTCACCCTTCGTATAGACTTCCTTCATCTTCATGTTTTCCGACCCAACCAAAACAAACAAAACCTTGTTCTTCATAACTAGCCTAATATCATACGTAAGCCTTAAAGATCATATATTTGAAAACACACAACTATATATATATCTATATATATATATATATATATATATATATATATATATATATATATATATATATATATATATATATATATATATATATATATATATATATATAGATCCCTCTCTGAATATAGGATGGCTAGATCCTCAAATTCCAAAGTGGTTTTGATGTAGGCTCTGCAGTGTTTGTACTTGCCAATCTTGTAAACTACGAAGGCCTAACAGACTGGTGACGCCATTGGGGACTCTTCTGAGTAAAATCCTTAAAAAAAAAAAACTCAGTATTCACTTAAGTAAAATCAATTTTCTTCAAGCACTACCAAGCATATTGGTGATCATGATAGGACTTGTCTAAATCAGTGGCAATCTAAGTACTTCTTAGGATTCTAACAGACCCTTATCAAACCTTGAAGAAATCAGCAAGCAAGCCATAGAGTAAACTTTGTTTGTCTTATCACCATAGCTAATTGTTGAAACATATATATGGCACTCTCATAAACCACAGGACTATAAAAAACTCATAAAACCCAAAACATTTCAGATTGGTATTCAGATAAATTACTCGTGGTGGACAATAAAACATTTTACCTTCCAAAGCCAAAAATTTCCACTTGGCAACTCCACAATTCTGAATTGACCTAAAGACTCCACTGGGAAACCTATTTCTGTCATACAATCATACAAACTCAGTTAAGGAAATTTTGAGAATTAAGTTTCCTTGTTTAAAAGATTAGTTATTCTATTAAAGATTGTCAGACTTGGTTAAAATTTCCTTATAATTGGGTCTGAAAACACAAAAATTGTGGCTTCTAGAAGAATTCAAACTAGAGCCTCTCCTGACCCAAATCCTCCTGAGATAGTTGATAATCCATAAAGTATACTTAGGAAGTATACTAAGTCTAAAACTTCAACTATTGTTAGACCAATCTATAGAGCTAATTCTGTTCCCGAAAACCTTATAGCTCTACAAAATACACAAGTTGAATTAAGGAACCCATTCAGAACTAGGTCACTTGATGATATAGATCAGATAGACTTTGAGTCTCCACACTCACCCCTTCATAGTGGTTAAAATACTGGTAGTAGAGAAACCACCCCACATGATCTTCATTTCATTCATAATTTTGGTTTCTCTCATCCTAGATCTGCTCAACAGTCTCTTGCTGGTCCATCCACTTCTGCTATCCATACTTCGACTGTTCAAACTACTCCATTCCATCAACCCCCTCCTATCTTACATCCTCCACCTATAAACCCCCCATTTTTTCCACAACCTCCCATCATGGCAACATGGTATGCCCCCCTAGTCCTTCCTTTACCTTTAGTCAATCTTCCATAGGACTATCAGTCCAAGATTCCATTATATGATGCCAGTGGTTCTACTACTGCCTGACAACATGTGGACAAGATGAATGACTATTTTGATAGAAATGAGATAGACGACGAAACTGTTAAACTCAGATTGTTTGCTCAAATTTTAGGGGGAGAAGCAAGAAAATGGTTCAAAAGCTTAACCGCTAATAGTATTAATGACCTCCAGACTCTCCATCAGTCATTCTTAAATAAATGGAAAGTTAGAAAAAACCCTCTTCAAATACTTTGAGATTACAACAACCTCAAAAGAAACACTGGGGAAAGTGTTCAGAATTATTGCACTAGGTTCAATATTGTTTATAATGCACTACCCCCAGACTTGAAACCTCCTCAAGGCTCAGCTTTGGCCAAATTTCCTGAAGGATTTGATCCTGAAATGGCCTATTAGCTAAGAGAAAGATATCCCTTGACTCTGGAAGACATGCAGAAGGGAGCTCTTGTTGTGGGAGTAAATCTAATTGAAAAAAGAGCTAGGATGAGGAATGAAAATAAAGTATCATTTAGGGAGGAAAATACACCTTCCACATCTAGTTCAAAAATGGAAAGAATGATGGAGGAAATGATGAAAAAGATAAGCATACTTGAGAGAACACAATATAGAGAAAATCAATCAGCTCCCCAAAATAGAAATCAATCTCAAAATCAGAATCAAAACTTTAGGGGAAATCAACCTCAAAACAGACAAAGAGAGGATGATCAGCAGATCAGACCTCCTTTCCAAGAAAACTATGTGAATGAGGATGAAGAAACCAATGAACAAACAGAGGATGACAACATAAACATGTTGGGAGTAAGTAATGAGGACTCTGATTTCCTCCATGAAAGAAAACAAGGTCTATATACACCTTATGATGACAGAACACCAAAAATTGAAAATTATGAACAATACTCTGAAAATGCCATCATAGGATCACCTAAAAAATATGACCTAAGAAGTAAAAAGAATCAAGAAACTCCCAGGAACAAAACCTCTGATAAATCTATCAAAAACAACCCTGAAAATGTTCCCAAAAAGATAGCAGAAATTCATAAAAAAGTGGTTGTAAATTCTGATTCAAACAAAGGGAAAAACACCCAAGACAATGAAAAACAGAGTGTTAACCCCAACAACATTAGCATCTCAGCTAATGCTCCTGAAAAAACTGTTCTAACTACTGTAAATACTAAAAACCAACAAGCTGATTTTGTTGAACAATGAGTGACTAACAAGGCTGAATTGCACATTTTGAAAAACCAGATTCCTTTTAGCCTAGAGAATGAAATATCCAAAATCAAAATCTTTGTCCCACTCACTAAATTAATCACTCAAAATGTATAAAAAGGTCAGATTTTGAAAGATTTGAACATAGAATATGTTCATGACACAGTTAACTTAAATGATGATACCCCAAAGCTCATATTTGGACCAAAAATTGAAGGAAAATTTCAAGAAGGAACCACCCCTAAATTTTACATCAGTTTGAACATCCATGAAAATATTCTGCACAATGCCATGCTTGATTCAGGAGCATCACACAACTTCATGCCCAAGGTAATCATGGAAAGGTTAGGCTTAGAGGTAACTAGACCCTACAAAGACTTATATTCCTTTGATTCAAGTAGGGTGAGATGCCTAGGCCTAATAAAGGATCTATGTGTTAACTTAGCCCAAATACCATCCAAGAGCTTAGTGATGGACATTGTAGTGGCTGATATACCCCTCAAATATGGCATGCTTCTTTCAAGGTCATGGGGTGCTAAGTTGCAAGGCATAATGCAGATGGATATGAATTATGCCACCATCCTTGTCTTCAGTCAAACTAGAAGACTCTATAGGGAAACACACATGAAATACATGGTGAGTATATAAGAAAGACCGGAAAATTCTCCTCTTTATTCCATACACACTGACCTTGAATCTTTAATCCTTTACAATGATGATATTTCTAAAGAGCAAGACTTGGTCAATGAAAAATCAGCAATGATGAAGAGGAAATTAAGGAGGAAACTAAAAGGAATTTCGCTGATTCAGAAATTTACAGCAAACAGGTTAAAGGTCTTGAAGTTCAAAATAGTCATAAGCATAACAAATATCATAAAAAAAGGAGTAAAACCTCAAAACATCGAAAACCTTGAGGGAAAAAACACATAAAAACGCAGTGAAGACCCTTGTATAGAACAGAAAGATGAAGAAGACAGAGGACATCAATGAAATAAATCACAAATCTGAAAACAATCCTCTTTGGAGCATGAATTTTGATGGGTCTTGCACTAAAAACTATGTAGAAGCAAGCATATGGATACACAACACTGAAAACAGTCATGCTGAGGGGAATTCCTATAGATTAAACTTTCAATGTACAAACAACATAGCTGAGTATGAAGCTGTCCTTTTAGGCCTGCATTTATTGAAAAAATTAGGGGCCAAAAGGATAAAAAATCATGGGGATTCTGAGTTGATTATTAGGCAAGTAAATGGGGAGTACTGTGTTAAACATCCCAGACTTAGAGCCTATAGAAATGATGCCATGGATTTTTTGAAAACATTTGATGAATTTCAACTTATCTTTGTCCCAAGAACCAGAATTTCCTTGCCAATGGTTTAGCCTTTGCTGCTAGAACTTGTCTAACACCTTATGAAACCAAGCAATGCACCACCCAAGTCAAATATAGACCAGCTATCCCAGATAATGAAAAGTACTGAAATTTTTTTGACGGAGATAAAAAAATAGAAGACTTCCTATAGTCCAAAAATGAATTTGGAACACCACACTTAGATTCAGATTATGATGAAGACTATCCTACTGAAGAAAACCCACTTACCGAAGAAGAACAGTCTTCTGAAATTGCAGAAATAAATCTGTTAACAAATGAACTCCAACAAATGACAGAAAATAGCACAAATTTGGAAAATGAAGACTTAGAAGTGCTGCAATCCAAAGACCAAAGCTTGCCAAAAGGACTGGTCCCTTTAGATGAATTATTTGATTTGAATGATGTGGCCAAGAAGCCAAAACCGGAACCCATAGAAACTGAAGTGGAAAAATGCAACATAGGCAGTGAAAAGAAACCCAAAGTGATCAAACTATCTAAAAAACTGCCAGCTCATATCAAACTGAAATACATTGAGTTGTTTAAAGAATTTTCTGTTGTTTTTGCATGGAGCTATGAAGATCTGAAATCATATGATACAGAAATAATTCAGCATAAGATACCCCTCAAAGAAAACCAGAAGCCTTTTAAACAAAAATTACGCAAAATAAACCTTATTCAATTACCTCTAGTAGAGAAAGAAATTAAAAAAATGTATGATGCTGGAATTATTATTCTTGTTAGATACTCAGAGTGGGTGTCTAATCTTGTATCAATTAGGAAGAAAACATGAGAGATAAGGCTTTGCATTGATTTTATAAACTTGAACAAAGCCTCACTAAAGGACAACTATCCCTTGCCCAAAATGAATCATATCTTACAAAAGGCAGTTGGTTCTAAAATAATTTCTTTGCTAGATGGTTTCTTAGGTTACAATCAAATTCTGGTACATCCTGATGATCAACTCAAAACATCCTTTACTACACCTTGGGGTACTTTCATGTATTTGAAAATGCCCTTTGGTTTAATGAATGCTGGTGCCACATTTCAGAGAGCCATGGATATTGCATTTTCAGAAGAAATAGGTTACTTCATAGTGATTTACTTAGATGATATCACTGTCTATTAAAAACAGATGAAGAACACCTAATACACTTGAGAAAGGTCTTTGAAAAATGCAGAAAATTTGGACTGTCCTTGAATCCAAAGAAAACTTTTTTTGGTCTCCGAGAAGGTAAACTTCTTGGACATATCATATCAGAAGAGGGAATAAGGATAGATCCGAAGAGAATTGATGGCATATTGCAAATCAGCCATCCCAGAAACATCAAGGAACTTCAATCCTTCATTAGAAAGATTAATTTCTTGAGAATGTTCATACCCAATTTAGCTGAACTCCTTAGAAACATAACAAAATTCTTAAGAAAGAAGGAGTTAAATGGAACTTAGAAGCAAAGAAACCATTTGAATTGGTAAAACAAGCACTCATCAAAACACTAGTTCTTATCAGTCCTGATTTTTCAAAAGATTTCTTCATTTTTTCATTTACATCAGAACACACAGTAGCTGCTGTCCTATTACAGAAAAACTTGAATGGACAAGAGCAACCCATTGCATTTTTCAGCAAGGCATTGAGAGATGCACCTCTAAAGTATAACATAATGGAAAAACAAGCCTTTGCCGTGGTCAAAGCCTTAAAAGAATTCAAAGTCTGTATTTTACATTCCCACATCATAGCATTTGTGCCTCATTCAGTTGTAAAAGACATATTGACCCAAGATCCAGATGGAAAAAGAGGGAAGTGGATTGCTGTAATTTTAGAGTATGACTTAGAAATCAAGCCCACTAAACTCATAAAGGGTCAAGGACTAGCAAAACTTATGGCTGAATCCAACTTTCACGCTCTTGATATAAACATGTTTAATGCATTAGATGAGCAAGAGGAGTTTTCAACTCCAATTATTGAAGATCATTTTCTGAATTCATCTTGGTATGTTGACATTTTGTATGTTTTGCTCAATCTTAATGTCCCTCCTGGTTTGTCTAAAACAAAGGCAAGATTCTTAAAATTGAAAGCTGTAAATTACGACATTTTGAATAAATGTTTATATTGGAAAAATGCTAGTGGATTATTGCTTAAATGTTTGCCTGAGAATTATGCAGATAAAATCAAGCACAAGTTTCATGAAGGAGAATGTGAAGGCCACCTCTACTGGAAGTCAACTGCTAACAAAATCATTAGAGCTAGTTACTACTGGCCCACCCTCTTTCAATATGTCCATAAAATGATTATCGCCTGTCACAAATGCCAAATCTTTGAAGGCAAAAGGAAGTTGCTTCCCTTACCTCTGCAACCAATCACTGTTGAAGCTCCTTTTCAGCAGTGGGGTCTAGATTTCACTGGGGAAATCCATCCTCCCTCATCTTCCCAACATAGATGGATCCTCACAGCAATAGACTATTTTACCAAATGGATAGAAGCCATCCCCTCTAGGAATGTTACAGACTCAGTAATCATTTCATTCATTGAAAACCATATACTGTCTAGATTTGGCTGTCCTAGAAAGATCATAACTGATAATGCTGTTGCATTTGGGTCTAAAAAAATGGTAAAATTCTGTCATAAATATCAGATTATATTGGGTCATTCCACAACTTATTACCCTCAAGGTAATGGGCTTACAAAATCCTAAAATAAAATTTTGGTAAACATTATCAAGAAGTTGCTGGAAGATAACAAGAAATCATGGCACAATAAGCTAGTACATGCTTTATGGGCAGAAAAAATAACCATTAAAAAATCCATTGGAATGTCTCTTTATCAGTTAGTTTATGGAACTGATGCAATATTTCCAACCAGTTTAGGAGTGCCAGTCATGACGCTGATCTAGGAAATATAGTCTGAAGATGATGATGTGACAAGGAGAATAAACCAGACTATACATCTACAACAAACAAGAGAGGAAGTATACATCAGAGCACAACAACTACAAGAAAACATCAAGAAGTTGTTTGATAAAAGAACCAAGTCAAGTGATTTCAAGATTTGTGATAAAGTTTTGAAACAGGATTCAATAAGAGAAGATAAGGGCAAACATGGAAAATTTGATAACTTATGGCAATGCCCTTATCTTATCCAGTCTGCCATTGGAAACAATGCATTTTTTCTGCAAGAATTGGATGCAGCTGAATACTTTGGAGGTCCTGTCAATGGCAGGGTTCTCAAACATTATTTCTGTTAGCTAATATGTTAGTTTCAGAGCTTTCTGTTCATTGTATATATCGCTGCTTTTCAATTTAGAAAAAGAAAAAAACACAAAAATAATAGAAAAAGAAAAAAGAGGCCAGAAATAAAACAAGAAAGGTACAACCCCATACCCAAAAAGAGAAATTCTGAAAGTGTGCAAGCGTAAATGCCACTACTAAAAACAACACTGTTATTTTAGTCATACAACCTAATCATGACTAAGATAGATTTCAATTTTCTGCTGATAGATTAGTGAAGAAGATTTTCCAAACTATTCAATCTTGGCTTATCAGTAGATTAGATTAGGATAGAAAGAAATGGATATAATCAGATCAAAATCTGAGCCAGAAGGACGAGAAATATTTGGTTCTAATATACTAAAAACTTGAACCAAGAAAGGAAGAAATCAAACCAGAGCTGCAAAAAAAGAATGAAGGATGCTTTTTGATTTTCAGATCTTAAGCCTTCACAGTTTTGTTTCAAGTTTCTACAAATAAAATCTATGTGCATCTTGTTTTTATGCCATAGTCCCACAACAAATCAGACTGCTTAACCCTGGTTTGACTGTCTTAAATTTTTGTATTATAAAATAGAGAATAAAATCTGTCAGACAGTCTAATCCTGGCAGATAGTAGCTTAGGTAGAGAAGTTATGAGTTCAACAGTCTAATTTGAACTCATGGAAGAAATAAGGGTAGATTTAGATTAATTTTTTTCTCTTTTTAAAAAAGAATAAAATGTTGATGACAAAGGTCTGCAAGTCCAAATGCACCTTATGAATAAAAAATGTTAGGAAGTACACTGTGTAGGTAGTTGTTTGGGAAATAATTATGGCTGATGCAAATACTAATCATATTTTCTAAAGCAACATGATCAAAGAAGAAGAGGCTGTCATGGATAAGACACAGGTATGCATCCCAAAGATAAAGTTCTAAAGTTCTTGACACCTCCAAGGAGCTGCCATCCCCAAGTGGAGCCACTGTTAGCCATTAGTAAAATTTTGTCAGAGAAAATGATGGCTAAAACATGTCTGGAGCCTTTAAGAGATTATTTTCATAGAAAATTACTCATTCTTGAAGTCTGCTATTCCCTAAGTGTTGTTCCCTAATGCTGTTCCCTTCAAAAATCCACCAAGAAAACCTGCTGTTCCCAAAGAAAATTGTTTTCTAAAAAATCCCTTGTTCCCTTTCATTTACTCTCCACTCCCTTAAAAATCCTTTTTTCATGAAATCCCTTTCAAATGGTTTAAAAACCCTATTTTTTAGCTATCGGGACTTCAAAAAGCCATGAAACCCACAAAAAATGCATAAAACCTTTTAAAAACCCTTTTCTACTCCTTTTAAGTCTTTAGGCCCCTGAGGGCTTAAGTTTTTCCACCCTTTTGTCACAAAACCAAGCGCTATAACCAAGTGCTTAATAAACCCGTGTTTCCTTTGCAAAATTCTTCCCTCGATGCGATAGGTCCCTGTCTCTTAGACCCTGGTCGCTTCTCCTCCATAGAACCATGCCCCAACACTTTCCCCTTAAGCCCCTTCCCTTATCCCTTTATACCATCGCGCCCTTTAAAAAATTCAATTGTCTTTTAAAAATATCCTCGCACTATACATACCTCCCAAGCGATCTTGACCGTCGATCTTATCAATTTGACGGTCATCGATCGCCCGCTGCATCCCCCGATCGCCCGACCCATTTCTTCTTTTCACCCTCAGCATCGAATCTCCGCCGTCGATCCATATAAACCGACGGCCCTTGTTAAATCCAGTCCATTCACCTTATAAAGGTAATCTCCACCGTTGGTTTGTTAAGATCTGACGGTCGTTATTCGTCCCGGCACCCAACCTCCCTCTGGACCCACCATCCATTACCTAGCCACTTACCCAATCATTCGCTGACACCTGGCTTCCACTAAATTCTCCGCCTGTGCTTTTTTTCCCCATTGCATTCATCCCTCCACCGTTGGATTTTCCCTGCTTGATCGAATGGTCGATATTGCATATCGTGCAATTTTCACGTCCGAGGTTTAACAAACAAACATCGCGCAAAATAGGTGGTATTGAAAAGGCCACGCAGTGTGATTTTATTGGATCGTGTTCAATTCATCAAAAACCATTTACCACTTGAATTGAACGTGAAAACCATTCCCGGTATTTCTAAACCTGCTTTGCCCAAATTTGTTCCAAATCCAGTTTTGAACCAGATTTTCACCTTTTTCTTCATCAATTCTCTTCCGCTTGCATAAATCACTCCTCTGCATTTCTCCTCCGCCTCCGCCTCTCTCTGCAAGCAGTTTTTCTGACCTTGCAGGTTTTTTATAACGTGTTTTGTGGTTTTTTGCAGGTTTTTATGTTGGTTTTAAAGGCAGAATCCCTCATACAGTCCACAAAGGGGCAGGGCCAAGGATTGCCCCATCTGAAGCCCAAACAACAAAGAAAAGGAGACCTTTGGGCATAAACCTAGGTTTTTAATCAATTATCGGTTATATAAATAAAAACCCCAGTGCGCCAGAGCCACCTGTCCATAGAAAAGGGTTAGTGCATAAATATTGAAGGGTAAAGAGCACAACCCCTCGAAGAAGGCTAAGAAACAAAGAAAAGGGATGATTTTAAAAGTAAAAACAGTCAGTAGAGGGCCAAAGACGAGTGAAGCACAAAGATAAGGATTGTATCCGTAAGGCCTAGAAGATTAAAAGGTTTAATCTTGCAGTTTTAGTATTAAAAAAACAGTTTTAAGCTAGATATAGGTAGGAAAAAGTAAAAGGTAGATAACAAATCCAAATCAGTAAACACAGTCAGCATATAAGATTTAAAGACTCCGAAAGTGATTTTAAAGGCCTTAAAGCAAAAATTAGGGCCTAAACAATGTTTAAAGCCACCAGGACAGATAAATCAACGAAGAAGGCCTCCAAATGCCACATCATTGAGGCTATGACTCCTCAGAATGCCACCTACAGTTTTATTTCCCTCAAAAGACTACAAATTAATTACACAGTCGGAGATATTTGTAAAGACAACTCATAATTAACAACCAGCCTACCAAAAGCCCCCAAAGTCAACAAAAGTGAGTGAAGGTGATGAAATTTAATGTAAAATTGATTAAAACAAAGATGAACATTTGAAATCTTCTCCCTTAGGCCTCCCAAAGTTTGAGAAACCATTACTCTGTATTAATTGCACAAAGGACTCTTCTTTACATTCCACCTCCTCATTCTTCTATAAATACTTTTGTAGAAGACAGTATAGGGGTTGGTCTTTGGATACTTGTTGAATGTAAATAGTTGTTGAAGCATGCTGTAACTCTAATTTGTAATTGAAGATACATAAGCTAAGATGAGAAGTTTGAAGCTGTAGAGACCCACTGGAATTTGAAGATTGTAACTGGTTTGAACATCAAATACAAATAGCTGATTTATGGGATCCTGGTCTATGTAAATGGTGATGTGTTTCTCACTGTAATAGTTGTTTTCTTTGTGTTTACATTCTGTCCATTTTTCTCTGATAAAGAACATCAAATATAGATTAGGATTTACTTATGAAGTATCCTAAATCTCACTGATAAATCTTTATCCTTTATGTTTTATTCTAAATGTGTTTTGAAGGTAATTCAATAGAGTATAACCAGTGAAGTGTTGGTAGCCCCATATTTCCTGAGTACAACTTGAGATATTGTCTTTGAATGTTCTTGATAAGTTTGCCAATTAAAGATTGAGCTAGAGATGTCTATGGTTAGCCATGTCCTCTAGTTTCTTCTCCAACAATTGCTTTGAAAAGTTCCCTTAAGAGTATGTTGAAAGTAGCCTAGTTTAAAAGTACTTACCTGATCTTAGACTATTTTTATGTTTATCATGAATGTTTTCCTTTGAGTATGCTGAAAGCAGGCTAGGTTAAAAGTCCTTACTTGATCTTAAGCTGCTCTTTGTTTTCTTATATGTTTGCTTCCTCACTTTCTTAGTGTTTCATTCCATAAAATCAACTTAAAGAGATCCTTTGACATATATGACTTGCCCCATGGACCACTCTTGAAACTTGCTGTGCAATTAAATCCTCTTATGACTCCATAGCCCAATGGATTGATGTTGTTCCTTGCTTATCTTATCAGCTGAACCATTATTTCACTTACTCAGACCTTCACCCTTCGTACAAACTTCCTTCATCTTCATGTTTTCCTACCCAACCAAAACAAACAAAACCTTGTTCTTCATAACTAGCCTACTATCATACATAAGCCTTAAAGATCATATCTTTTAAAACACATATATATAGAGAGATCCCTCTCTGAATCTAGGATGGCTAGATCCTCAGATTCCAGAGTGGTTTTGATGTAGGCTCTGGAGCATTTGTACTTGCCAATATTGCAAACTACAGAGGCCTAACAGTACCTATGAAAAAGGGGCATATTTTTAAATTACCTATGTCTGTGGGTCCATTTATAGTAAACATGAGGCAAGTAGCTGATGAGGTTAATATGATGTTAGATGGAATGCACTTACTGTTAGGAGATAAGTGGGCTTATGACCCCCATAAAGTAATTTAAAAAAGGAGAGTTGAAAATGGTTACTCAACATTTGTTCATGAAAGAAAACCTGACATAGAGAAGCTAGCAAATAAGGGTTTTGTAGGTTTTGTTGGCTCTAATGTACAGACTCCTATCATATCTAAGAAATAAAGCAAGAGGAGTAAAGAAGCAGTTGTAGATTTTGAAGATGAGGAGCAGAGAGCTGAAAAGAGGACAAAATTCAATGAAGACATAGCAGGTGCTCAACTTGGTTTTCTGCTTCAACTGGGAGATGAACAGAATGTTCCAGCCTCACCAAGAAGACATGGATATGCACAGGAGAAAATACCTTTGATTAAAAAAATATTTTCTCATATTGTTGAAAGAAACCAAAGGATGAAGGCTAGCATGGAGGCACAGGCCGAATATCAAATAATCCCAGACCAAACAAGATTGTTGTCTGCCGTGGATCTAGAGAAAGATCAGTTTAATATTGCTCTTTCTCACCCCTCTGATATGACTATAGGGTCATCAAATAATTTCAATAATGTAAATTTATCTGTTGATGTGAGAAAGATTCTTTTGCTTGATAAAGTAAATTTACACATGCAAATAGGTCAATTGATAGTGAATGATTTGACCAAACTAATGCGATGGCTCTTAAGGTAGAGAACATGCTTGGGAAGGTGATCAAGCAACTGAAATTGAAGAAATCCAAATCTAGGGCTTTATAAACTTAAAATGAAGAACTCAAGAAGATAATTGTGAAGATTGGAGTAGATCCAAATGACAGGTCTGCTTTGAAAAAATTGTTACAAGGTGCAGAATCAGAGATTTTTGTGTTGAAGAAAAAGTTTAAGTTACCTATAGGGGAGCATTCTATGGCAGCAGAGGTGGTAGAAGTGGAAAGTGAAAAAGAAAGCCTTCTTCAACAACTCTTACAGAAGGAAGAAGAAATTTCTAAGTTGAAGGAGACTGTACCGACACTGCAAAACCAGATTGATTCCCATTGATGCACCATCATTTTTCCATCTGGAAATGATGATCCAATAGAACAACTATCCCAATTGAATACTGAATTGAAAATGGTAGAGAAAGATCTCAAAAAGGCACAAAATTATCCGGAGACAGTAACAAAAATAATGCAGGCCGAGGATGGAGAAATTGATAAATACAGGGCAGATTGTCAAACAACTAATGCTGAAATCAAGAGTCTGAAGGAGAAATTGAAGGGAAACATAACTTTGATACAGACTAAGGATATCATATGGAATGAAATCAATGAAGAAATGATAACATCTTTGGGATCTTTGACTATTGTATCAGAAGAGAAAATCATTATCAGAGATTTTGAGGAGCAGGTTATGGAAGACAAGAAGAAGACTATTAACAGAGCCATATGGGCAAAAACGTTTATTGATTTCATTGATTCAAAGACTGATGAGGAGTTAGAAGAAAATGATATTAAATATAGGATCCTTTATACTTTAGAGATTAACAAATTGATTGTTAAAAATACTTACAGGAAGACAACTGAGAAGATTTGATAGAAATTAAGGAAGCAGTGAACAAATTTCAAAATTTGTATGAAAAAAGAGCTAGGGCAGGATTTCCATCATGCTGCGACCTTAAAGGCAGTCTTTTATCATGGAATTCTTATGAACCATTATTGGTATTGGAAAAAAGTAAGGTGGATAATACTCATGAGAAGACTCGGATCCTAAAAGGAACAACATTTATTAACTTTCTGCCGAGCCATTGTTAGCTATTATGGATGGTGAAGACCTTATTTACAGAGCGACCAACATTCAACATGATCACTGCCTTTAGGTTTGAGTACCACAAGCTGATTAACTCTCATAAGTCAAATATTGAAGTGTGGAAGAAATGCAGATTTTGGATGGTTGTTCTACCCAATGATCCCTCATCATCAAAGAAAGACAAGTCAGCCAATCAGGAGAATGTAGCAGTAGCGGGGCCAATTCACATTCAACAAATAGATGAGAGTATACTTTTTATTTTATCTTTATTAAGATATTTCGATTGTAATGAGACATTTTGATGGTATATAATAGGTAGTTTAAGAAGTTTCAAGTAGTTTGAGCAGTTAGGAGTAGTTTGAGTAGTTACAAACTCCTTTTACATTGTATTTAAAGAGAAAGAGAAGAAAGGAAAAGGTTCTGAGTTTTGGACCTTTGGACTACTGCAAATTTTGTACTCAATTTTCTGATGACTAATGAATGAAGATCAAGATTCTTGCATCTGTTGTTGTTGATATGTTTTCCAGTTTCCATTCTGTCTATTTCCTCCTATGAATAAAATGAAGTAATGTAGCTGCAGGTCTCTTTTTACATACGTGAATAAGAGTTAAATATCCGTAATGGGCGCTCCTTCATTTTAACTACTCTACTTTCATAAAATTTCCTCTAAAGTTTAAAGTGATAATTTCTGTTCACTAGCATATCAGTTTGAGCTTCCTTCATGTTCTTCTTATCACTCCATTTAATATCAACAGATAATGGCATTATGAAGCATCTATTGCATTATATTCTTGAGGGTTTTAATAATTAATTTCTGAAGGTGATTAAGAAAAGAACATTTGATATAATATTTCTATGACGTATATGTATAAATGTCTTAAGCACTGATTCCTTACCACAACGAAGGGATTGTTTCTTAATATAAAACATTTTTTGGTGCCTTTGCTAGGGACGAAGAAGCAAAGTTCATTCCTTGGATTTTTTTTATATTTCCCCTGGTTGTTTAGAGAGGAGGAAATATTAGGCTGTGTTTTTATTTCATAATTCTGGCGTATAAAAGGCCCCATATGAGGTCAGACACCTTGCAGCAGAAAGCTCCTATTTTGTCAGATCCTGAAAATTTGGTTTCTAAAAGGGCTCAGAAACCAAAAAGACCTTCTACACCTGATCCTGCACTTCCTGCACCTAGCAGCAGTTCACATAACCCTTCATCTAAGGATATTTCCTAGAAAATTACTTTCTTGGAACAAAAATCCTTTTCCACACCAGTCCATTTTCAAGAACCAAGGTTAGAAGAACAATCTTTTGAGTCTATTTCATTTACATTCACACAAGCTAAACCAAATAGAGTTGATGGTTATTTTGATATTGTTCATCAACCCCTTCCCATATCAAGTGTTTCACCCCATTCATCCACATTCATAGCTGGTTCACAAACCCCACCTACTCAAGGAGCGTTTAACAAGGCATAAACATGGCATCCCTGCTTTCTTGATGAACATGTATGCATCGTTAAATCTTCCACAACCTATGAATGCCATGCCCCAAGAATACCTCAAGTTACTTCCTCATTTTGCTGGTGAAGATGAAGTGATTGCAGAACAACACTTTCCATTGTTTTGCACTTTTTCTGAGAATCTAAATGTTGAACATCTTGACGTAGTGATGAGACTTTTTGTACAGTCTCTGAATGGAGAGGCAAGAAAATGGTTTAAAGGTTTGAAGAACGGCTCAATTAATAATTGGGAGGAATTAGAGACACAATTCACGCAAATATGGGGTGAAAAAAGATATCATGGTTACTCATTGACGAATTTCAATGCTATTAAAAAAAAGTCCGATGAAAACATGACTGATTTTATTAAAAGATTCAACAAATTATATAATAGTTTACCCACAAAAATGAAACCCCCTCCTGTTGGAGCAAGAGTAGTTTTGGCTGGAGCTTTTGTATCAGATTTTAGTTTCACTTTAAGAGAGAGGAGATATACTACTCTTGAACAAATCCAAACTGATGCTTTGGAGATTGAAGAAAATATGACTGTTGCTGGGAAAACATAGGAAAAGCAGTTAGTTCAAGAGAAAGGAAAGGCCAAAGAAGAATCACCACAGGATCAAAGGATTGACGACATGACAAAGGTTATCAAGAATATGTCGAATAAGTTAGTAAATATGGATTTAGATAATAAAAACTCCCAAAGGCCTGCACAACAAAATAGAGGAGTTTTCAATCCCCAATTTAGAAAAAAATCTCTGCAAATCTTGCAGAGGGAGAGAAAAGATCAAGATCATGTTCAGGCACCATTTTATATAGAAGCAACACCCTCATAGTCTACTGAAGATGATCAAAAGGAAGTCAAAGATCAGATATCTGTGATGTATATGAAAGAAGAAGAAGAAGAAGAAGAATGTGAGGAAGAATACACCGAAGGTGAGGTGTCCTTTGACCAAGAAGAGATGGATGATTATTGTAGACAATTTACGGACTTTATGCAAGTAGAGTTGCATAAGAAATACGATTTAAGATCAAGAAAGAGATCAAGGACATGAGATGATGAAGAAAAAAAGCACGAGTCAGTTCATTCTTCAATGGTGACTCCACAATCAAAGAACTCAGTAAAACAATTAGATAAAGGGAAAAAACCTATGAATCTAGTGAGTGGAACTGAAAAACAACATGATAAGACTTCCCAAAATAAGTCTATTGATACTAATAATCTGGAGAAGGTTGTTACTGTGCTTGAAAAAATTGCTAATCGTAGCAGAAATCATGAAGAGCATGAGAAGATTGTCAAACAAAAACAAGCTTTCAGTTTATCGAAAGAACTAGAAAAGGTCAAAATCCAGGTAATCCTTCTTGAGCTAGCTAAGAAACTAGGTTACAAGAAGGAGATTGCAGAATTCATTAATATTTCTCAGGCTGATGACATTGGTGATACTGTGAATTTGCAAGAAGAAAAACCAATGGTCACTTTTGGTCCTGATGTGGAAGATGTAGATTCTTCTGTTCCCCCATTTTATATATCACTGCTCCTTCATGATTTCATTCTTCATAATTGTATGCTAGACTCAGGTACATCACATAATCTCATGCCATTATCTGTAATGAAAGAATTGAATTTACAAATTGCTAAACCTTATAAAGACCTATAGTCATTTGATTAAAAAAGGGTGAAGTGTGTTGGGCTTATCCAAGAAATGGTAGTATCCCTAGCCCAAATTCCAACCAAAAGTATCATGATGGATGTAGTGGTCGCAGATATTCTAGCTAGGTTTGGTATGCTTTTGTCCAGATCTTGGGGAGCGAAGCTTGAAGGAGTTTTGAAACTGGACTTCACATATGCTATAATTCCTGTGTTTAATGGGAAGAAATAAGGTTATATAGAGAAACAATATTTGTTAAAACTACCACAAAGAAAGATGCAGGAAATTCCCCTATTTATGGTTAAGAAAAAGAAGATCTTTCCTATTTTATGCTGCATGAAGATGTAGAGTTTGTTGAAGACTCAGAGAAGTAGCTCTCTTAAGCAATTATACATAATGAGTCGGGTTCAAAAATATTTTGGAAGTGTTATTTTGATGGTGCCTATTCAAAAGATGGCACAGGAGCTGGATTTTCACTGATATCTCCAGAAGGTAATATTTTACCTTTTTATTTTAATATTGAATTTGAATCAACAAATAATGTAGCTAAGTATGAAGCATTAATTTTAAGTCTTCAAACTGCCAAAGAAATGGGAATTTAGTGTATTTCGATTTTTGGTAATTCTCAGTTGATTATAAGACAAATTAAAACCTTTGTCAAACTAAACATCCAAGGTTGAGATCATATAGGAATGAAGTATGGGAATTGATTGATAATTATTTTGAAGCTTTGAACCTTCAATTCATTCCAAGAGATGAAAAAAATGTCATATTCATTGGAAGTTGTAGCTAGTACTTTCAAGCCACCTATAAATCCAAAACTGAGGTATGAGATTGAACAGAGGCACATACCCTCTATTCTTGACAATGTTAAGAACTGGCAGGTTTTTGAATATGATGAGAAAATAAATCATTTTTTGACAATGATTGAAAATTTTGAAGATATTGAAATCAAGAGAGTGAACAGATTGATCAAAATGAAGACTTGAAAAATCTCAAGCAATCATTGATAGGTGATCAGAAAATAATCCAATTGAAAGATAATATATTTCCTAGAGGATTAGTTCCTCTTGAAATATTTTTTCATTAAAATGACGTAGCATTGGATCCAAAGAAGATACCTCAAGAGGGTGAGATGGAAGATTGTAATCTGGGAACTCAACATGAGCCCAAGGTTGTCAAGTTATTCAAGGGAGTCCCTAAGAATTATAAAGAAGGGTACATTGATCTTTTCAAAAAATATATGGATGTATTTTCAATTTCCTATGAGGATTTGAAAACATATGATCTGGATATTATTCAGCACAAGATACCATTGAAGGATGGGATCAAGCCTCATAGACAGAAAATTAGGCAGATCAATCCATTGCTCCTTGCTCCAATTGAAAAAGAAGTGAAGAAATTGCTGCAGGAAAAAATTATAGTCCCACTCAGATATTCAGATTGGGTTTCTAACTTAGTTCCTGTGAGGAAAAATAATGGAGAAATAAGGTTATGTGTTTATTTCAGGAATTTAAACAAGGCATCACTTAAAGACAATTATCCTTTGCCTAAGATGGATTATGTGTTACAGAAAGTGATAGGAGCATATATATTGTCTATTTTTGATGGTTTTTCTGGGTACAATCAACTAGCGGTTGAAAAAGAATTAGATCAAAATAAAACATCCTTTACCACATCTTGGGGAATGTTCATGTATGCAAGAATGCCATTTGGCCTGATGAACGCAGGTGCCACTTTTCAAAGGGAAATGGACATAGTATTTGTTGGTGATAATTTTGTAGTTATATATTCAGATGATGTGACCATTTTTTCAGGTTCAGATGATGAACACTTGGAGCATTTACAGAAGGCCTTCCTGAAATGCAGGAAATTTGTATTATCATTGAATTCCAAAAAATCTTTATTTGCCTTGGAAGAAGGAAAGTTTTTAGGACATATAGTTTCAAATCAGGGAGTAAAAATTGATCTAGCAAGAGTAGAAGCTATTTGGACAATTCCCTTACCTAGGAGTAAAAATGATATTCAGAGGTTTCTGGGAAAAATAAATTTCTTGAGAATATTTCTCCCAAATTATGCTGAAATTGTTAGAAACATAACATATATGCTAAAGAAGAATGCAGAAGTAAAATGGGATAAGGATGTTAGAGAATCCTTTGCTAGGATTAAAGAAGCCCTTCAGGAAGCTCCTGTTCTGATCAGTCCAGATTATTGAAAGGCTTTTCAAATATTTTCATTTGCATCACCTACTGCCATTGCCGCTGTGCTGTTGTAGAAGACTGAAGAGGGAAAAGAACAATTTGTGGAATTTTTTAGTAAAGTTCTTAGGGATGCTGAACTTAAATATAAGTTGGAAAAACATGTGTATGATTTAGTTAAAGCATTAAAAGCATTCAAGACTTATGTGCTGTAGTCTCATATAGTTTCTTATGTTCCTAATTCTATTGTGAAAGATGTGTTAGTTTAGAGTGATGTGGAAGGTAAAATAGGAAAATGGATAGCTAAAATCAAAGAGTATGACTTAGATATCAATCCTAACAAATTTGTCAAAGGTCAGGGTTTGGCAAAATTTTTGACAGAGTCAAATATTCAAGCTTTGGGAATTAATTTGATGGCACCCTTAGATGAAGCTATTAATGAAATCATTCAGAGCAGTACAAAGACATCAATTAAATACGAATTCATGTGCTATGATTGGTATAAAGTTATTGTTCATTACTTATGTTTTTTCTCTTGCCCAACCTCATTAAACATTACAAAGTACATAGCTCTTAAGCTCAAAACCCAGCCATATGTCATAATTGATGCTAAGTTATATTGGAAGGATCCTATTGGCATTTTGTTGTTGTGTTTGACAGAAGGTGAATCAATGGAAGTTATAAAAGAATATCATGAAAATATATGTGGAGGTCATTATAGTTGGAAGGTTACTGATCATAAAATCCTCAAATCAAGTTTTTATTGGCCCTCCTTGTTTGCTGATGTAAACAGACTGGTTAGAAGTTTCCAAAAATGTTAGTTATTTGCATAAGAGAAAAGGTTAGCTCCTTTACCTCTTCTCCCAATGTTTATTGAAGAACCCTTTAGGCAATGAGGATTAGATTTTACTGGGGAAATCAATCCACCATCAAGTGGGCAGTTGAAATGGATTCTAAATGCCACTAAATATTTCACAAAGTGGGTGGAGGCAATACCTACCAGAAAGGCAAATGACCAGGTAGTAATGAAGTTTCTGGAAGAAAACATCTTCAGCAGGTTTGGGCATCCAATCAAAATTGTAACTGACAATGCCTAGGTATTAAATTCAGTTATAGTCATTAATTTTTGTCAAACATATAATGCCATTCTATCTCATTCTACATCATATCATCCTCAAGGGAATGGGCTAGCTGAATCTTCCAACAAGACATTGGTCAAGATTTTGAAGAAGACAATTAATGAAAATCAGAAAAATTGGGATTCAAAATTGACATTTACTCTTTGGGCAGTAAGAGTGACTACTAGAAGATCTACAAGTAAGTCTCCTTATGAATTGATTTATGGAACTCAAGCTTTATTTCCTACTAAGTTGGCTAGACCAGTGATTTAATTTCTTCAAGAAGCACAAAAAGAACCTAATGCCTTGGTGAGAAGACTGAAAAAGGTTATAGAATCAAGTGAGAGCAGGAAAAAAGTCAGGGCAAACTTGATCACCTATCAAGAAAAGATGAAGTCCATTTTTTTATAGAAAAGCAAAATAGATTATTTTTCAAACTGGAGATTTGGTATTAAGATGGGATACCAGAAGAGAAGAGAAGGGAAAACATGGTAAGTTTGATCCACTTTGGTATGGCCCATACAAGATTGTTGAGGTTAGATCAAATAACACATTTATTCTGGAGAATCTTGATGGAGAAACAGTAGAGCTTCCTGTGAATGAGTAGTATCTCAAACATTATTTCCAGCATTGATATTTTATGGTCCACCATTGTACATATTGAGATTTCTCATTGTTCATATTTCATCAAACAAAATTTGAATACATGCCCGAGGTGAAGGCACTAATATGTAGTTCTTAGTGTTTCGTGGAAAAAAATAATATCCCCATGTAGAGCCAGATGTTGTGGCTCATTTGCAATATCATTTACTTTAATTTTGCAAAAATACAAAAAAATGGAAAAAATATATAAAATATATGTTAAAGTATAGTTTTCTCATACTTCAAGTAAAGTTGTAAATGTTTTAGTAAATTTAAAGTTCAATACTTTAAATGATTTGAGAAGGTGGGTCCTAATGCTTCGGTTAATGATCAAGCAACGATGATAGGAGGATTCGAAGATTTTCCTTGTCAGAAATGAAAGGCGGTAACCCGCGGGAACATCCGACACACGGGTTAATGGGGAGGATGCCTCCGCAGTTGACCCCATTGACTGATCGGTTGATCAATATCTACGGTATGGATACACTACGGGGGCAGGGGCCCCGTTGAGCGCTCCATACCCCTGAGGCCTCTCGCAATGACGTAAGCTTCTGGTTGGTGACAACTTGTAGCCATGTCACAGTACCGTTTAACAGTCTTTAGCGCATCAACTCAACATTTAATTTATAAAACCCGCACCATCTATTTAAACTGGTTCTTCTTTTCACAAGGCTAATGTTATTCCTCCGTATTTGTGAACCTAATTGCACCAGTGTCTTCCATTGTTGTTCGCCACCCTATGCAGAATTATGGCTAAGCGTTCATCCCTTTCTGGCTCACCCAGCCATATTCCTCTCACGGACACTGAGAGGGATATCTGAGACACTATTTTCTCTTTTGAACACCTCCAATTTTATCAACAGGTCTCTCTAAATGACAAAGAATGTCCAATTTTCTCTGCCATGGTCAAGTCAAGGGTACTCTCTGCATGTATCCCTAGAACACACCTTTTTCCTGGGTTTGTGCACTGGCTAGTATCTGTTATGTCTCTGTTGTGGTAAAACATAACCCCCCATTTTTTACTTATGTACATCCAATAATGGGGACCCTTTCTACAAATTTTTTGGCTAAACACCTTTAAGGATTTTGATTAAGTTAATTATTTTGTAATTTTGTAATTTTTCATTTTTATTGGATTTTGATTTTGATTATTTCATTGAATCTGTTTTTTCATAAGTTTTCCAATGATACTTGTTTCACTTAATTTGGTCAAATGGTTTGTAAATGACACTCCTTTGAAGTTTTGATCATTTTCTTGTTTGGGTTTAAAAACATGTATAAAGTGTACCAATATTTTAATTCTTGTAGTTAAAATAATCATTTATTGTAAATATTGGCCTCACTTCATTTTTATTATTTTTCACCTTTTTTTCCCAATATCCAAATAGTACATAAGTTAAGCTATATTTAAAACCCATAGTTTAATGCTTTAAATCCCATTTAATCCCCAAAACCCACTTATTTTAACTTCCGAAATTTCAATGTTATAGCTCCGCCACAAATCAAACCGCTCCTTAAAACCTTTGGTAGGACCCCTTACCTTTTCGCATATCGGCCATCGCAAAAAAATTGTCAAAACATTCATGTGCTATCCTTTCGAAATGTCGATGCGATATCATGTGGGACCCTTATCTGCCTACCACCACATCACTCCCATCACACATCGCATATCTTATGGTTTTGTTGTTAAACATTTATCGCTAACCGTCTCCAAGTGCGATTTGTGATTGACCTCTGCTTGCCACGTCACTTACTTTTACCACCGTCCCTCCGCTATTTTCAGTCTTATCCCTCCTCTCCTCCTCTCTCTCTCACGTGGTGTGCATTTTTTATATTATTTGAATTATTAATTAAAATAAATTATATTAAATAATAATTATAATATTTTAATTATTATTTTAATATAATTTAAATTATAATATTAAAATAATATTTTAATATTTTAATTAATCAATAAATCATTTTTTTTAATTAGTTTAATTGTATTGTTCAATTAGTTTTTATTAAAATCAATAACGTAATTATAAATTAAATAGTAGATAATTATAACTTAATTTAGAATTAGATTATAACTAAGTTAGATGAATAATATAATTGCAATTAATTAAAATTAATTAATTAAATATCACAATCTAATTTCGGATTAGAATTTAATTTAAAATTTTGATTTTTTTAGCCCAAGCAACAAAAATTCCAGATTGTTGGCAATTTTAATATACCAACTTTAGAGGCTCATAAATGGAGTTTTACTTGGCCAAATGAAGCCCATGACAGCTCATTAGAAAGATAAAATGATGGAGATTATTCCTAAAAAGGTTTCATTTCCAGATTTGATCATTTATTGGGTCTAAAATTCAGCAAAATATCAAGCTTCGAAATTTTAAAGCAAAAATAATTTTCTGAATTTTATCTTTTGCATTTTAAATTGCTACAACTTCTTCTAAATGCATATCCATTCATCAATGATATCCTTGGCCAATTATACTAGCACAAAAATCAAAATAAAGCTTATATTTTCTTTTTTCATTTATTTATTTAATTAAGTTTTGATTTGATTTATTTTAATTTCTTTTTACATTTTTTTTTTTTTTTTTACATTTTAATTTTGTTTTGATTTGCTTTTGTGGGAAAACAGTTGAAGAGATGAGAAGAAGAATCTCTCAATAAATGAAAAGGCTCCAACAATTGAAGAATATGGTTTTAAGCAAATGAAAATTGATGGAGCAAAACCACTCTTCAACAAACTTTCCTATGAAGAATTCTTTTGTAAATATTATAAATAACAGATTGCAAAATGTAATAGGGGCTTCTCTCCTTTGCAATTCTGGAATTCTAAAAGCACTTATGTAATAGGAATTTAGAGTTGTAGGGTGAGAGGAGAGGAATCTCAGACCTAGAGATTATTGAGGTTTTTCTTTTACATTCTAAGTTATGTATAATGAACAGATTCTTGCACTACTGTAGCTCTAATTTTGAAAATAGGAGTTCATGCATTGTAAAAGACTGTTAGAGACCAGAGATGGAGAAATGGACTTAATAAATTGGTATTTATAATACTATTATTTAAATACTGGTTTCATTTTATGATAACAGGAATGTGTCAATTTACTCGCATACTTGTGCACTTCTGTCGGTATGAGTAATTTTGTTCAATTTATGTTTTTATTTGTCTCTACTCTTATGGGTTGAATTATGATTTCTGAGTAACTATTTACTCAGAAATCTATCTTATAAAACTGATTTATTGAAAAGTGATATGTTGTGAAATATTTCCACATGTTATTGTTTAATTATTCAAGTTATTGATTAAATGATCAATATCATTTTGAGAACTACTTCTCGAGTGTTGTTGATTGATTATTTCAGTTAAGAGGTCTCTAGATATAATGTGTTTGGTATTCACAATATCAGTTAATTGAACTACTTCATTAGCTTGATATTAATTTAAAACAAATATATTTAAATCTCAATTATTTTAAAACATCTTGTTCTCTGTTAGGATAGATTTATATCGACCTAATTGAGATATGATTAAAATAGTTTTCTTTTGCTTGAATTTTAGAATAATATTGCATTTAGATTAAATTCTACATCATTAAAAAATCCTCTTCCCAAAGAGGCAAAACTTTAGTTGTGGCCTGGCTAAGCCCAAATTAGCTTAAGGATCACTTTCTTGCCCGATCAAAAAGAGAAATAATTTGATGTCTTTTTCCCATTGGTAGAAAAAAGTCATATTTTAAGCCAATGGTGATTAAGAGAATGTAACTGAACCTAGTTAAATCAATTAGAGCCACCATTCCAAACGAAAAAGGAACTGCTTGAATGTCCGGACTGGGTAGTCATCCCCCATGTTGTTGCAATGAATTTCGAGGCCTCAACATTTTGGCACTAGAAGGACGACGTGAGACTTGTTTTCCTTTGGAGTCTTTGTATTCTAATATTTTATTTTTATTACAATGACTCTTTTAAAACTTCCAATTTGGAGTCGTATTTTTGGACGAGCATCTTCCAATAGTCCACCAGAAATAGTAAGACACTTGTGTCAGGTAAAGTTTAATGGTATGAGGAATAATTCCGCATTTAATCATGCTTTACAATTCATTCAAAAATTTTCAAATTCTTCTTTTCATGAAATTGATGAAGATATTTTATGCAAGATTTTTACTCTTACATTCTTGGCAAAAGCCAAATTCTGGTGTAAATCACTTCCAGTTGCCTCAATCCACACTTGGAAAAACATTATTACAATATTCCTTTGTAAATTTGATGGATATATTTACAAACAGGTATGTGATGATTTCAAGGATCTGCGAAGGTTTGAAGGTGAGTCTTTAATTGATTTTACCATCAGATTTCATTTAAATTGTTTAAAATTTAAAATTGAAGATAAACCTTCGAAAAAAGAATTATTAGATTGGTTTCAACATATTTTCTCTCTTCCTTCCATTCATAACCCATATGAAATTATTTCAAACTTTGATCAATTTCCTTCTAAATTCATTGACATAAGTAAACCAATATGGAGGTACAAACAAATGATGATGAATAGGCCTCTATTATGTATAATCAATTCCTTCAATTACTGTGCACTTCCTACAGTATTGATAAAGATCAAGGTACACCTTCACATGTCCATGAATCTCAGTCACAAAGTTTGGAAAAGTTCAATGATCAATTGCAAAAAAATATTAGCAGCAGTGTTGAAGAAGATACCGCTTTGAAATTTGAAAATCAGTATGCATTAGAAGCAAAAAATCAGATCATAATCCTACAAGTACCAACAACGATTAAAGTTTCTAATAATACACAATCTGCTGTAAAAATTTTTGAATTCTCTTACAATGAACAGATTCCAAATTCAGAACAACAAAGCAACATTCTTCAAAAAATCATAAATAGCCAAGTAAATGCTCTTAAATTTGAAATTTTCAATGAAGAAAATGCAAAAGAGTTTTCAAATATAGACATTTTTAAATGCATTGTTTCAAATCCATATTTTTCTCTTTATCTTGATAATTTTTCTAATAGTAATTTAACCTCTTTTCATATTAAAGATATTTCAGAAAACAGAGAGGCTGATCTAAATGAATTTCCAATTAGTTTTTATCAAGATAGAGAATTAATTAATGATCATTCTTTTAGCATTAATGAACATGAGCTTAATATTCCTTCTTGTTTTCATACATTGAATAAGATCGAAGAGAATTTTAATGAATGTCTTTAAGTCATTTATGATAGCTACTTTTACATTGAGGATATTGATTTGTCTTCTTTACAATTGAATCCTCATGATCTAATTCTAATCACATGTAAAAAAGAAGAACAATCTAATTTAGAAATTGTTTCAAATAATTCTCATTTTCAAACAAATAATCATACTTATGATTTCAACATTCAAGAAACCATTCCAATATATGATTTATATGATGATCAAGCTCGCATTCCTATTCAGAGTCATATCCTTCTCTCTAATTCACAAGTGGGTATCAACAATCATTTTAATTGCATTATTCTGCCCAATTCTTGTGAAGAGGAAATTACTTTAAGTCACTCCCAATTGTGTTGTAACAATAATTGTAACACTAGTGTAAACTATCATTCAATTTTGTTATTATTTCAACATTTATTTTTAACTTCAGATTTATTTTCTGTTTTTAGTCCTAGATTTTTAGATACTTTGTGCTGCCATATTGAGCAGTTCAATTTTGAACACTCAATTAATGCATTATCTCAATGGAAAAATTAAGTTTCAAATTATAGTTGTGAACATCAAGAATTATTAAACTTCCAATTTCAATTGATGTTCATTCCTTATAAATTACTTCTTACTTCTCAAGAACAATGCCAAAAAGAGAGTGTATTTTCACTTTATGACCAATAATATAATTCAATTAATAATATTATATTGGATTTATCTGAATTCCATCCATTTTTCATTGATCAATTTGAAAGACATTTGGAAAGTTTTCCTTCACGGAAGATCGTTAATAATTTAACACTTAATCATAACACTAACAAAATCACCGAGGATATTGTTTCTAAAAGATCATTTTTACAACCTGGCCTGTCATCTTCTCCGTTAAACCTCTCCTACTCAATGATGGAAATCCATTCAGATTTCATTGATCCAATTGAAATTTAGTTGGAAAGGGCATTTCAAGAGAAGGTAATGGTGAATAAGCTACTAATAATAAAGATACATTCTGCTTTCAAATTTAGTTTTTGTAGTTTAATTATATTTGCATTTTTACTAATGTTTGACATGTACATACATGCAGGAATTAAAATGCTTACATGGTTACATTGGAAGTATGACTATACCTAGTCATTTTTCCTTCATTAAGTTAGAAATAGGAATAGATTAATTTTCTTTTCTGTTTGCATTTATTTCATTTTTTTAGATTTTCAATAAAACAAGTAATGAATCCAATTTCTTTTGGGCATCCCATTTCAATTATAGAAAAGAAGCCTAGAGCATTTTAGAAACTCTTAAATTATCTAATCATACTTATTTGTCAAGCTTTCAACTTTCTTGGTTTGCAAAATTCATAACATTAATCATATATGAAGAAATTTCAAGAATTTTCTACTACTTGACAATTTTTTATTCACAAGTAATTCTAAGAACTCATTTTTACAACTCTTGTCTTCTGATGAAATTTTGGAAATGATGCAATTTAAAAAAAAATAATTACTTAGCATTTTAGATTAAAATAAAAAGGTGATGTTGAACTTATGCAAATTTTTAGAAAATTTGGGAGAACTTGAAGATTCAGGAGATAAAATTACAATCAAAATTCTTCCATCTATGTGTTTACAGGTTCATCATCATTTATTATTTATTTATATTTCAAAAGTTCTTTCTTATTTCTATTTTGTTTTGTGTGCAGATCTTCATTAACTTGATTATGCAGATCTGAAATAAGCAAACAACCAACCCTTGTTTCTAAAATCTGTAACATGTTCAAGGAAGTATTTATGATTTTGTCTGAAATTTGAAGGGTATATAAATTTTTCTTATATTGAAATCCTGATAAGACATAACGAATTGTCGGAAGAAACATATCAGATCATTATATTTCACAAACTCTCTTCATAAGGAAGATCTGGTAAAATTACTTTCCAATCATATATTCTGGCAATTAATTAAAATATTAAAGGGTTATTGATTTAAAAAAAAATTAAATCACTAACTTTCTTTTTGAATTGAATGCTTTAAAAAGATAATTGACCCTACATATGGCTCATTATATATCGCAAATCGCATAACAGAGGCTCTGAAATGAACATACACTAAATATATCCAACCTCCTGATATTTTCATTCCATCCAATATCTGATGATCTCTCCGTCTGATATCGCATTATCTGTATCACAACATTTGATCAGAGACAACTCTTAACAATTCCTGAAAGAAAACCTTCGATGTAGATCTTCTTAATCAATTTCAATAATCTCACTCATTTTTTCGATAAAATTAATTTTCCAAAATTACGATGTTCATATAACCCGGACCCGATATGACATTTAAATCTTATTTATATACAGATATCGCATCCGTTTATAAATCACAAATTTGGTAGAGGCATATATTTAAAAATTCCGATGTCCCAGATCCGATATGAAATTAAAATTCATATAATAAAAATATCGGGTCCGCTATTCATCGCACATCGGCGCATCAACAAAATTCATTTCACATATCAGAAATTTTAGTGGTTATTGTTAAAAAACCTCACTCAGTAAGTTATATTAATTGCGACGCGATAAATGACAAGGTAATGAGATTGCGATGCGATGATACACATATCACATATCGCATGAGATAAGTAATATGATTAAACGATAAAACTTGCAACGAGCAATGTGGAGTTCGCTGCGAATTGCGAAATCGCAAAATCACAAAATTGAAAAAGGGTCAAGTTTTGAAATCTGCAGGAAGGTAAATTATAAAATATGCGAAGTGAAAATGTGCGTGATTGGTCACCGTTTCTGTGGGCTGTAAAACCAATGTTTTGCGCATATATTCTGATATTTGCAGTCACGTTACGTCAGTCATCTACCGCATTTTCATTATTGAAAGAATTATATCGGCATTTCATTTCATTCACAAGCTTTAATTTTCCGATATGATTATTCTCTGATATCGTATTCATCCCTTCGCAGTTTCTCATCGCACATGCTTATCTCGCGACATTGTCATCACAACAATTATATTGCATTGCTAAACTCAAATGAAGCTTTGTCTTCAAGATCTTTTGATGTGATAAACTTCGATATTTGAATTTCCACCATTATCTTTTAATTATTATAAAAAATTCAATCGCATATTGGCAAAGATGGAAGTTATAGTTTTAAATTATGTATGACAAAGAATCTCGCGATGCGAAAAAATCAGCATGGTAATGTGCCAATGATTAATTTATATTTTTAATTTTCTTTTATTCTAAACTTTTCTCCATACTTATCATATAGAGTTTCAAATCCTCTTTATATAACTATTACATTTTTTAAGGATTTTGAATCAATTTCAATACTTTGGGGCTGATATAAATTCAGAATGAAAGAAGCAAAAAGAACATTCATCGCTACAATTCATAAAGAAGCATAACTTCATCTTTATTTTTTATGGATTCAATTTATTTCTGATTCCTTGAATATGAAACATTGCTTTCTTTTAGTTAACTGTTTGTTTTAATTTAGATTTAATAAATAATGATTTTGGATCAATAAAACTTCTTCATGCTTTTAATTCTAATTAACAAAATAAGTTAACTTACATTGGATAAAATCATCTTTCTCAGGGAAGATTAAATGTAGTTCTTCAATGGTAAGTTTCATGTGCCCACTTTCATTTATTCACATTTCTTCATTTTTGTTGTAGTCTTTGCTGATTTTGAACTCTGTTTCTACAGGTATTCATGAATCATTCGCACTTCTACCATATCAGTTTTAAAAATTTCTTTTTTCTCTTTGAGATTCTTGAGAGAAGCAGTGATGATCCTCATCGAATCAGCTAGACTGGGGAAGTTCTGAACCTTTAGTTTGTTTCTTTAAAGCATTAATTTTATTAGAAAATAGTTAAGATGTTTTTATGTAGGTTTTTCCTTGAAAATGAAAATTTGCAACTGACAAAAACTTCTCATTCAACATATTATCTATCATAACTGCTATCCACCTTCTACATTTTGAAAGCCTTATTTTTATATAACTCTGCAAGATAAAATTTTTAAAATCTCAACATAGGAATAAACGTACATATACTTATTTTCTTTTATAATACTTTGTTGAGAAATTCATATAAGCAATCTTGTTAGAGTTTAGCTTTTAAATTTTGTTTTTCTTTCAAATTTTTCTTTCTTCGTTTTTATTTGCTGATTTCTTTTCTTACTTTAGTTTAGGAATTATTTTCCTTTTATTTTCAGTTTTGATTTGATTTTGGTAACTTTGTCATGATTTATGTGAAATAAATTTTTCTTACTTTACAATTGTTGATGTACATGGAAAATCTTTTACTCTATCCATTTAAGTGAATTTCATTTATCATTAAAGGCATATCTTTATGGAACAATAAATCCATCTTGCTTTAAAATATTTTCCATGGAGGAACACACATCCTTTCTAAGTGATTGAGTTTACTTTTTCAAAGAAAGAACTAATTTGAATTTAATTCAATGAATCCCTCCCACCACTCCACATAAAAATCCTCTTATTGATAGTTGCAGGGAAATAATTTGGAGCAAACATTATGAAAGTACTATGTCCATTAAACATAAAATCTATATTACCATCCCACCTCTTTCACTCAAATACATCATAAATAAAAAATTTGCAAATATGCTTATCAAAAGAGTGATAAAAAGAGGAAGTATGAGAAATACAAGTAAACCCGTCGAGGCTATGGACACTCGTTGGCAGCGGGAATAGGCTTGTATGGCATAAAAGACAACTTCGCCTGGGTACTGTTCAGGCTCGCTGGCAGCGAAACGATGTCAGAGATAATATTAAAATTGATATATGCTTTATCAAAAACTCCTATCTCTACCTTCTTCTATTTTTCACATGAGGAAAATTTAAAAAACAAATTTCCCCAAATTTAGATTCATCACTTTTACTTTAGTCTATTTTAAATACTTATTTACAAAATCATATTTCTTAATCTATTTATGTGGGACCTATGGAAATGTTTTACTGTTAGACTATTTCGTGATTTCCATTATTTTTAACCTTTGGGTAAATTTAAGTTCATTATCTTTAATCAGAGATAACTGGTACTTCTCCCGCATGTCGCCATTGTTGTGGTAAAACAAAACCCCCAATTTTTTACTTATGTACTTCAAATAATGGGGACCCTTTCTACAATTTTTTTGGCTAAACACCTTTAAGGATTTTGATTAAGTTAATTATTTTGTAATTTTGTAATTTTTCATTTTTATCGGATTTCTATTTTGATTGTTTCATTGAATCTGGTTTGTCATAAGTTTTCCAACGATAATTGTTTCACTTCATTTGATCAAACGGTTTGTAAATGACACTCTAAAGTTTTGATCATTTTCTTGCTTGGGTTTAAAAACATGTATAAAGTGTACCAATATTTTAATTCTTGTAGTTAAAATAGTCATTTATTGTAAACATTGACCTCACTTCATTTTTATTATTTTTCATCTTTTTTTCTCAATATCCAAACACTTCATAAGTTAAAATATATTTAAAAATCATAGTTTAATGCTTTAAATCCCATTTAATCCCCAAAACCCACTTATTTTAACTTCTAAAATTTCAATGTTATAGCTCCGCCACAAATCAAACCACTGCTTAAAACCTTTGGTAGGACCCCTTACCTTTTCGCATATCGGCCATTGCAAAAAATCGTCAACACATTCATGTGGTATCGTTCCGAAATGCCGATGCGATATCATGTGGGACCCTTACCTGCCTAGTGCCACATCACTCCCATCGCACATCGCATATCTTATGGTTTTGTTGCAAAACATTTATCGCTAATCGTCTCCAAATGCGATTTGCAATAAGCCTTTAAAGTGTGATTTACGATTGACCCCTCCTTGCTGCATCAATTACTTTACCGCCGTCCCTCCGCTATCTTCAGTATTATCCCTCCTCTCCTCCTCTCTCTCTCTCTCTTTCACGTGGGGTGCATTTTTTATTTTATTTGAATTATTAATTAAAATAAATTATATTATATAATATTATATTTTAATTATAATTTTAATATAATTTAAATTATAATATTAATATAATATCTTAATATTTTAATTAATCAATAAATCATTTTCTTTAATTAGTTTAATTGTATTTTTTAATTAGTTTTTATTAAAATTAATAATGTAATTATAAATTAATTAATAGATAATTATAACTTAATTTAGAATTAGATTATAACTAATTTAGATGAATAATATAATTGCAATTAATTAATTAAATATCATAACCTAATTTAGGATTAGAATTTAATTTAAAATTTTGATTTTTTTAGCCCAAGCAACAAAAATTTCAGATTCTTGGCAATTTTAATATACCAACTTTAGAGGCTCATAAATGGAGTTTTACTTGGCCAAATGAGGCCCAAGATAACTCATTAGAAAGATAAAATGGTGGAGATTATCTATGAAGAGGTTTCATTTCCAGATTTGATCATTTATTGGGTTTAAAATTCAACAAAAGATAAAGCTTCGAATTTTTAAAACAAAACTAATTTTCTGAATTTTATCTTTTGCATTTTAAATTGCTACAACTTCTTCTAAATGTAGAGCCATTCGTCAATGATATCCTTGGCCAATTATATCAGTACAGAAATTAAAATAAAGCTTATATTTCATTTTTCAATTATTTATTTAATTAAGTTTTGATTGGATTTGTTTTAATTTCTTTTTTTGTATTTTGATTTTATTTTTACATTTTAATTTTGTTTTGATTTGTTTTTGCAAGAAAACACTTGAAGAGATGAGAAGAAGAAGCTCTCAATCAATGAGAAGGCGCCAACAATTGAAGAATATGATTTTAAACCAATGAAAATTGATGGAGAAAAACCACTCTTTAACAAACTTTCCTATGAAGAATTCTTTTGTAAATATTGTAAATAGAAAATTGCAAAATGTAATAGGGGCTTCTCTCCTCTGCAATTTTGGAATTCTAAAAGAACTTCTATAATAGGAATTTAGAGTTGTAGGGTGAGAGGAGAGGATCTCAGATCTAGAGATTATTGAGGTTTTTCTTTTACATTCTGAGTTATATATAATGAACATAGTCTTGCACTACTGTAGCTCTGATTTTGAAAGAAGAAGTTCATGCATTGTAAAAGACTGTTAGAGACCAGAGTTGGAGAAATGGACTTAATAAATTGGTATTTATAATACTATTATTTTAAATGCTGGTTTCATTTTATGATAACAAGAATGTGTCAATTTACTAACATACTTGTGTACTTCTGTCGGTATGAGTAATTTGTCTCAATTTATGTTGTTATTTGTCTCGACTTTTTTGGGTTGAATTCTGATTTATGAGTAACTATTTACTCATAAATCTGTCTTATAAAACTGATTTATTGAATAGTGATATTTTGTGAACTATTTCCACATGTTATTGTTTAATTATTCAAGTTATTGATTAAATGATCAATATCATTTTGAGAATTACTTCCTGAGTGTTGTTGATTGATTATTTCAGTTAAGAGGTCTCTAGATAGAATGTGTTTGGTATTCACAATATCAGTTAATTGAATTACTTCGTTAGCTTGATATTAATTTAAAACAAACATATTTAAATCTCAATTATTTTAAAACATCTTGCTCTCTGTTGGGATATATCTATATCTGTCTAATTGAGATAGGATTAAAATAATTTTCTTTTTCTTTTATTTTAGATTAATATTGCATTTAGATTAAATTATACATCCTTAAAAAGTCCTCTTCCAAAAGAGGCAAAACTTTAGTTGTAGCCTGGCTAAGTCCAAATTAGCTTAAGGATCACTTTCTTGCCCGATCAGCAAGAGAAATGATTTGATGTCTCTTTCCCATTGGTAGAAAAAAGGTCATATTTTAAGCCAATGGAGATTGAGAGAAGGTAACTGGACCTAGTTAAACTAGTTGGAGTTACCATTCCAAACGGAAAATTAACTGCTTTAAGGTCCAGATCGGGTAGTCATCCCCCATGTTGTTGCAGTGAATTTCAAGGCCTCAACAATACCCTAGAAATTTTTTTGTAATGAATTGTCTAGGAGAGAATGTTTTACAAGTCTCAGCCCTGTTAATTTGTCAAGCCTTGTGTTACCTAGAGTCAAAATCTCATGTTCAATTCACTGAGAAATCATTGGTAGCGCATTATGATAGTTTTGTAGATCAAGAATTCACTCAGTTTGATTTCTTCCTGAGGCTAGATATGAAGCTGTTTGTACTTGAAATTAAAGAATTCTGTTGGAAATGTTTTCATTGATGGCAAAGGAGATGGCAAAGGAGACAACATAGAAGCAGAGAGAGAAAAAGAGATAACATAGATGCAGAGAGATAGCAAAATAAGACTATTGAAAGGCAAAGAGAGAAAAATATGTAGAGTAGAAGCAAAGAGGCAGCAGCGGTTTGAGCAGCTGCAAAGCAGGGCCATTTGAAGCAACTCAGGCTGCAGAATATGCAGAGAATACAAAGAAACTGTAGAGTGAGTCGAGCAGCAGAGTAAGGTTGAAGAGAGTACAGTGAAACATAGACAGAAGATACAGAGGCAGAGACAGAGAATACAGAGGCAGAGACAGAGAATACAGAGGCAGAGTTGTGAAATGAAACAGTCGAGCAGTAGAGAAAGGTTGCAGAGAGTATAGTGAAACAGAGACAGAGAATACAAAGGCAGAGACAGAGAATACCGAGGCGGAACCGTGAAGCATAAAAATGTGGAGGCGTCGTGTTATAATGTTGAGAAAGCAAGAGGAAACAGGAGCGAGAGTGGGAATTAAGATGTAAAATGAATAGTGCGAAACCTTAAGCCAGAGGGCACGGAACCGAAAGGCGTGAACAGTGAAACTAGAGTTTTGGAAACCAGCAGTATCACGTGCGTTTGGGAGTGGTAAGTGGATTTCGATTTTTGAACGTGATCTATGTCGCTGATGGACACGTGTCTTTGGGTGGTATTTGAATAACACTTACATCGCGTAATTTCTGAGTGTTAACCCTTGGCCCAAAGAAAAACGCGATATTAGCTGTGTCCGTCCGATTGCAAAGGCTGGAAGATCTACGGTGATCACACTTGCACAATGAACAAAGGTTAGTTGAGGCAAAGCACTGTGGGCCCGAGTCAAACGTATGATTGAAAATTGAAACATAAACAAAAGTTTAAAGCCGAACCTTATTTCTTATGAGGCTTATTCGTTATACATTCAAAGGGTGTTATAATGGTTTTTAAAATTTTGTTGACATATATTATGTAAAACATGCTGTGGGACCTACATTCATAGCTGCGGGGCCAAGTATTATGCGAATTTTTGTGTATTGTGTCTATTATAAAAGTTAATTAACAAACGGAATGTAAGTAACAATGCATTGTGGGCCCGAAGGTCAGTTTTAATTCAAGTCGTGGTATAATGTTTGAAAGGTCTTGTATACGCGTCAACGATGATATAAACTATAATATTAATATAGTGTGGAGGAAGGTGGGCCTGAAAAAAACTATATATGTTATCACTTGGGTAATTCCAAAACTTTTGCTATAATGTATTTTAGAGGAGGTAATATATGTCTACATAGTATTGTGAATATGAAATACCTCAAAGGAAGCACATATAAAGTTTGTATATGAGGATATAAGTTGCGGTGGGCCCAGTTGAATAATCGCATTAATGGTTAGTTATTAACCATTGAAGAAAATGTTGAATGGATGATATGTATATATATAAATTGTGGACCCCGACTATGTTACGGATTAACAAGAGGCAAGCCAAGCCTTAGACATTGCATTATAGTACTATAAAAGAGGCGGAGTATATGTGCAGTGTGGGCCCCATGTAAAAAGAATAGTTCAATGCATGTTTATTCCAAGAATCTTAACCCAAGCTGAAGGATACATAAAAGCTGAAGTGGCAAAGTATATATATGTAGCGCTTTATATACAAGGGACCAAGGTTACAATATAAAGCTTATGTATTATATTCTTGTGCGCGAGATTAAAAGGACAAAAGGTTCTATTGTTCGGGTTTAAAACAAATGAAGTATTATAAGGTGGGACCCTCACGAATCACATCGGAGAAAATCATAACTGCGGAACATGTTAATAAAAGTTCCGATGGCGATTATGGACCCGATGTGTTATAAATGGTGACTCATATTTGTTTGAGTTCCGGATTAAAGTGCATCGGAGTGATTCATCGCATCGGAGGTGAAAGAGTAACGAATAAACTAAAAGTTTCGATTGCGATTGAGCAATCAGATGATAGTCGTCGGATTTGCTGAAGGATGGACGACAGATATGAGTTGTTTGATTACATGGTGGGGCATTTTCTAATTGCATCGGTGGAAATCTAATTACCAAGTCACAGGAGCATTATGAATGTTGCGATTGTGATTGAAATAAATGAGGTGGAGTATAGCTGGCATGTGGGCTCCATTCAAAAGATAATATTAATACAGGTTTGCTCCGAGTTTTATACCAAAGCTGAAGAGTTAAAGGAGAGCAAAGCGACATATATATGTGTAAAATTATATATACATATTTATATATGTGAACAGTTAATCATCAGATTAGAGTGAGAGCAGAGCATCAGAACATACAACTGGAAGTTTCCATTGTGATTGATCGCAATCGGAAGTATTCAAGAGGTGATTCATCGCATCGGAGAATAAAGCAAGCTCAAAGAGTGGGCCCGAAAGGGAATTTTATGTATTAAAATTATTTATTATTGTTATATCACCGAGATTTATTTGATTTATATAACACGACAGTTTTATATGCAGCAGTTACACCACGACAGTGAAAAAGAGAGCGAGCAGAGCCGAAAAAGACAGAGACAGTCACAGAAAATACAAACAAACAGTGATCCAAAACTAAACGGGTTGATTTGTAATCCATATTGTAACTGAATGTAAATGATTTTTAATTGGTTTATATTGTTTGTGATGCACTGGCAAGTCTCCGTAGGAAACATAACTCCACTGTAAAACTGAAAGTTGTACAAATTGCTGTAGTTTTCTGAATGAGTTGGATAAAGAAGTGAGGAGGCAGAAGGAAAAGAGTCAGGGCTATTCACTTTGAATTCCCTGTGGAATATTAACAGTTATGAGGAAAACTGTATAAAGGATATCACATTGATATGTAGAAAGAGGTTAGAAAATGCAGAGTATGAAGAATTGAGGCAGAGAAGATAAGAAGAAGGAGGAGCAGAAAGAGATGCTAGAGAATAGAGCTGATATCCAAGGTAAATCAACAAATGTTTTCTTTTGATAGAATGAGGAAGTTGGAGCTTCCCTATCAAGTTGAAGCTTGATAGATGTCAGTTGTAGCTGACTGAGGTTGGAGCCCCCTGTAGGTTGGTGCCTGCAGAAAATCAGTGGTGAGAGGGAGTTGGAGCTTGCCTTTGCATCACAACAATAATAAGATGTGGTTTTCTCCCTTTATGGGTTTCCACTTATATCTGCTGTCTCTGTGTGTGTTGCCTATGTGTTGACATGTTCTATTCAAGCTGCTTAATGCTTGCTGCTCTCATAATAAGTTTGGTGAAACATTATCTTAATACTTGCTGCTACATATTAAGACTGTTCACATATTAAGTTGGTTATAAAATTAAGTTGTAAATAAGCTTGATGAAAAGTTTTAAAAATCTCATGTATGTGTTAAACTAATTCACTCCCCTCTCAGTTTAACTAAGGATTCAACAATTGGTATCAGATCCAAGTTCCTTTTGTACCAGTTTAACAACTGAAAGGAGATCGTAGGTCCCCAGGATGGCTAGTCAAGAAGGAAGCTCAACCAATAAAGCCCCTTTTTTCACTGGTGCTAATTATGCCTTCTGGAAAATCAGAATGAGAGCATACATAATGTCCCTAGGAATAGAAGTTTGGGCTTCTGTGGAATTTGGATATGCCCCAAAGGCAACTGACTCAGAGAAAGAAGCTAAACAAGACTTTGTAGCTAATGCAAAAGCCATGAATGCAATCTTAAATGGACTATGTGAAGCTGAATTTATCAAAGTAATGCACAGCAAGACTGCCAAAGAAATGTGGGATACTCTTGAAAACATCCATGAGGGAAACAAAAAGGTGAAGACAACCAAACTTCAAGTATATAGAGCTCAGTTTGAAAATTTAAAAATGAATGATGATGAAGATATTGGCAGCTTATTCTTAAGAGTTGCAGAAATTGTTAATAATATGAAAGCTCTTGGAGAAACCATACCAGAATGTGTAATTGTACAAAAGATTCTAAGATCTCTTCCACCCAGCTTTAACCCCAAGGTTTCTGCCATAGAAGAAACAACTGATTGGGAAACCTTGACCATGAACCAGTTACTTGGAAATCTAACAGCCTATGAGATGAGACTGCCACAGAAGAAGTCAAATGTGAGGGAGGCAGCCTTTAAGACAGAGAAGAAGAAAGAAGAAAAGGAAGATATATGCTCTTGCTCTGATGAAGAAGAGGCCAAATTTGTCAGGAAATTGGATAGAGGCTCAGGTAAATATAAAGGTAAAATTCCATTTAAATGCTTTAACTGTGGAAGAGTTGGACACTATGCTGCTAAGTGTCCTCATAAGAAAACAAGGAATCAAGCTCAAGAATCAGAGAAAACTATATCAAAGAACTGGCAGAAAGGAAAGAAATTCAATAGAAAATATTTCTATGCTCAACAAGACAGCAGTGCATCTGAAGACTCAGATGAACCCTCAAGTGAAGAAGGAACCTCTAAATTTATGTTGATGGCCATAGAAGAACTTGAAGGACTCCTTCTAGAAGATGAAGAAGAAGGTGAAGTTGATCTTGAGGGGGAGCTAAGAAGTGCCCTGGAGGAGATTGACAGACTCAAACTGAAGTGTAGAAAACAGAAAGACATTCTCCTCAAGTATGTAAGAGAAGAACAAAATTCAGAAGTCCTCATTCAGCTGAAAGTAGAGCTTGAAGAAGCCAAGAAGGTAGAAGACATGTTACTTAAGAAAATTAAGGATAAAATTTAGGAACAAGAGAAGTTGGAAGAAGAAGTAGTATGCCTAAGAAAGAAATTAGAAAATTCCCAAAGGAAAGCGTCAATAAATTCTTCTCAAATGACAAGCTCTGGTAAGTTGAATGAAATCTTGGATGCGCAAAGATCTCCTTTGATAAAAACTGGGATAGGCTATGAAGGAGAATCAAGTAAAGGCAAAGAAAAGGAAAATAAAAATATTATTTTTGTAAAAGCAAATAAGGATGATGAAGCAACTCAAATGATTCCTACAAAAGAAGAAACATGCAATGAAGGCGACAGAAACCAGAAGGAACCTCTAATAACAAAGAATGAATTAAATACTGAGCCAACAGAAAAAGGCTCATATACCCCCGAGTATGTCAAATTTGGAAGCCATCAAAGGAGATTCTTCCCTCCTATGAAAAATGCCACCTATTATGCCTGCCACAAGCTGGGACATATTGCTGCATACTGTCATACAAGGAGGATTAATTCAAACTAGAAAAGGATGCAAACAATGAAGAGACTGTCTCCAGCAAACAAATGGAGAAGACAACTTTTCATCAGGTATGGAAATTGTTTCTATGGATACTGTTTTTACTGTAAGGAATTTGGCCATAAAATCATTGAATGCAGAAAATATGGACAAAGATTGATGTTCAAAACCTCAAGGAGGTTTATGAATCATGGAGAGTTAATCATACTCATAATTCTGCTAAAAATATGATTAAATGCCGTGAATGCAATAAAATTGGACATATGCCTTCCAAATGTCCTCTCATAAAATGTGGGTCATCATCTCAGAAAAGGTACCAAACAAAAGGATGCATGCAGTGGAAAAAGAAGGTGAATAAATGTGACGTGGATCTAACAGCTCAAGACCTGAAAAGATAATGGTATTTGGATAGTGGTTTCTCAAAGCATATGACTGGAGATAGAAGAAAGTTTATAATATTTGATGAAAGGAAATCTGGAAATGTTACTTTTGGCAATGAAAAAGCAGGGAAAATCAAAGGAAAAGGCTCAGTGAGTCTAGATAATGGCAGAGGAAAGGCCCAAGATGTAATATTTGTGGATGGGCTGAAATAAAATTTTCTAAGTGTCAGTCAAATGTGTGATAAAAGCCATGAAGTTATTTTTAGAGCACAAGACTGTGAAGTCAGATCAAGCACCACAGGAAAGACTCTAATCAAAGGTGTTGGAACAGAGAGTAATGTCTACATAGTGAAAGAAGAGAATGAAGCATGTCATCTTAGCAAACTTGAGGAGTCATGGTTATGGCATAGGAGATTGGGACATCTTAACTTTGACCATATCATCAGACTGAGCAAGAAGAAAGCTTTCAGAGATATGCCAGCAATAAAAAGGCCTTCAAATACCATATGCAAATCTTGCCAATTGGGCAAACAGACCCGGACATCTTTTAAGACCAAAGATGAGCTATCAACAAGTAGGCCACTTCAGCTGGTACACATGGACCTGTGTGGACCTTCAAGAACTAAAACACCAAGTGGAGAATCCTACTTCATGCTGATAATAGATGATTTCTCAAGGATGACATGGGTTGCATTTCTCAAATATAAATTGGAAGCACTTGAGAAATTCAAGATATTCAAGGCATTGGTAGAAAATCAAACAAGATGCAAGCTAAAGTGCATCATATCAGACAAAGGAGGTGAATTCACAGACTATGACTTTGCAGACCTATGCAATGAACATGGGATAAAACAACAGTTTACTATTGCAGGGACACCTCAACAAAATGTAGTGGCAGAGAGACAAAATAGGTTTGTACAACAAATTGCCAGAGCCATGATGCAAGAAAGTAACATTCCCCAAACCTTCCGAGCAGAAGCAGTACACACAGCTGTGCATATTCTTAACAAAGCTCATTTAAGACCAAACAGTGACAAGACTCCTTATGAACTATGGCATGGTAGACCAGCATCAATCAAGCACTTTAGAGTCTTTGGAAGTAAGTGTTACATAAAGAATAATGATGAAAATCTAGGGAAGTTTGATGCAATAGCAGATGAAGGAATATTTTTAGGATATGCATCCAAGAGTAAAGGTTACAAGTGCTACAACAAGACTCTTCGAAAAATTGTAGAAAGAATTGATGTAAGATTTGATGAAGAACTACCAAACAAGACAAGAAGTACAGACTACAGCAATCCTCCAGAAGATCATGAAGAAGAGAAACAAGATGATGATGAAACAAGAAAGACAACAGAAGATACTGAACTGATCTCAAAAGGCCCCTCAAGATACACTCAAAAGAACCATCTAGAAGATCAAATCATTGGGGACAAGAGTGTAGGAGTCCAGACAAGAAGATAGATAACTGAACAGACAGAAGAAGTATACCTAGCTATGTTATCACAAATAGAGCCAAAGAAGTTTGAAGAAGCCAGCAAGGACAAGTATTGGGTGAATGATATGAATGAAGAATTGGACCAAATTGAGAAGAACAATACCTAGGAATTAGTTCCAAGACCCACTGAGAAAAATGTAATAGGCTCGAAATGGGTATTCAAGAATAAAATGAATGAACAAGGACAAGTAATCAGAAATAAAGCTAGAATTGTTTGCAAGGGATATTCACAAATTGAGGGTCTTGATTATGATGAAAATTTTTCCCTTGTAGCCAGAATGGAAGCCATCAAATTTTTTTTGGCCTTTGCATGCTACCAGGACTTCAAGGTATATCAAATGGATGTGAAATCTGCCTTCCTGAATGGAGAACTAGAAGAAGAAGTCTACATGGAACAACCTGAAGGATTCTCATTAACAGATAAATAAGACTATGTGTGCAGACTAAAGAAGGCTCTATATGGGTTGAAACAAGCTCCTCGTGCTTGGTATTCAAGGCTAGATAAGTACTTGCAAAAACAAGGCTTTAAGAGAGGAGGGGTAGACAACAATCTATACATAAAGGCTAATGAAAATTAACTCCTGAATGTTGTAGTATATGTTGATGACATCATGTTTGGAAGCAACAAAGATGAGTTAGCAAAAGGATTTGTTGAAGAAATGAAATCAGAGTTTGAGATGTCTATGATTGGAGAGCTCACCTTCTACTTAGGACTTCAAATTCATAAAAAGAACACATGTACATTCATCTCACAAGAAAAATACTTAAAAGAGATGTTGAAAAAGTTTAAAATGGAAGACTGCAAACCTGTGTCAACTCCCATGATCACTGGATGCAAGCTATGTGTTGATGATGGATCTGCTGATATAGATCAAAGACTTTACAGATCCATGATAAGAAGTCTGCTATACCTAACAGCATCTAGACCAGACATTATGTTGGCAATAGGACTTGTAGCTAGATATCAAGCAACACCAAAACAAAATCACCTTCTAGTAGTCAAAAGAATATTCAGATATCTACAAGGAACTGCACAGTATGGGCTATGGTATCCAAAAGTTAAGAGCTTCACTCTGACAACATATAAAAATGCAGATTGGGCCAGCTGTGTGGATGACAGGAAAAGCACAAGTGGAGGTGCATTATATTTGGGAAAAATTCTGGTGGCATGGCTAAGCAAGAAACAAACATCTATCTCTCTATCTACAGCAGAAGTAGAATACATAGCAGCAGCAGCATGTTGCACACAAGTCATGTGGATGAAAGAAACCCTCCAAGACATGAAGGTAAGCATTGATGAACCTATCTCTATCAAATGTGATAATACAAGTGCAATAAGTATATCAAAAAATCCTGTACTTCATTCAAAGACTAAACACATCCCAATCAAGTACCATTTCCTAAGAGAACAAGTAGCACAGAAGGTAGTGAAGTTGGAATATGTGCCAATAAAAGAACAAACAACAAATATATTCACAAAACCTCTTGCTAGAGACCATTCAAATATCTGAGAGACAAAATAGGGGTAGTGTCTTTAGATGCTACTCTCTGACAGAAAAAGGAAGCTTCATTCCAGGAGGAGAACAGAAAAGAAGACATCATTCAAGGGGGAGATCAATCAACAAAGGGAGTCACAAAAGAGCCAGAGCAACTAAGCAGGGCATGAAATAGGAACTCAAGATTAGAGTAACATGGACGAGATTTAAAATCACACTAGGAAATGGGCAACCCTTTGACATTGATGTCAAAGGGGGAGAAAAAGCATGCAACAGAAGAAAGGATCCTAAAAGGCAAGCAGAGGAAGTGTATTGCCATCAATGCCAAAGGGGGAGAAAAAGCATGCAACAGAATAAAGGGTCCTAAAAGGCAAGCAGAGGAAGTGTATTTCCATCAATGCCAAAGGGGGACACTGTTGGAAATGTTGTCATTGATGGCAAAGGAGATGGAAAAGGAGACAGCATAGAAGCAGAGAGAGAAAAAGAGACAACGTAGATGCAGAGAGATAGCAAAATAATACTGTTGAAAGGCAAAGAGAGCAAAATATGTAGAGTAGCAGCAGAGAGGAAGTAGAGATCTGAAGAGAATGTAGAGGGTCGAGCAGCTGCAAAGCAGGGCCATTTGAAGCAGCCCAGGATGAAAAATATGCAGAGAATACAAAGAAACTATAGAGTGAGTCGAGCAGTAAAGTAAGGTTGCATAGAGTACATTGAAACATAGACAAAAGATACAAAGCCAGAGACATAGAATACAGGGGTAGAGCCGTGAAATGAAACGGTCGAGCAGCAGAGAAAGGTTGCAGAGAGTACAGTGAAACAGAGACAAAGAATACAGAGGTGGAAAGCATAAACATGTGGAGGCGCTGTGTTATAATGTTGAGAAAGCAAGAGGAAACATGAGTGAGAGTGGGAATTAAGACGTAAAATGAATGGTGCAGAACCTTGAGCCAGAGGGTGTAGAACTGAAAGGCATGAACAGTGAAACCAGATTTTTGGAAACTAGCAGTATCGCGTGCGTTTGGGAGTGGTAAGTGGATTTCTCTTTTTTAACGCGATCTATGTCGCTAATGGACACGTGTCTTTGGGTGGTATTTGAATACCACTTACATCGCATAATTTCTGAGTGTTAACCCTTGGCCCAAAGAAAAACGTGATATTAGCTGTGTCCGTCTGATTGCCAAGGCTGGAAGATCTACGGTGATCACAATTGCGCGATGAACAAAGGTTAGTTGAGGCAAAGCACTGTGGGCCCGAGTCAAACGTATGACTGAAAATTGAAACATAAACCAAATTTTAAAGCTGAACCTTATTTCTTATGAGGCTTATTCGTTATACATTCAAAGGGTGTTATAATGGTTTTTAAAATTTTGTTGACATATATTATGTAAAACATGCTGTGGGACCTACATTCATAGCTGCGGGGCCAAGTATTATGCGAAGTTCTGTGTATTGTGTCTATTATAAAAGTTAATTAACAGACGAAAGGTAAGTAACAATGCATTGTGGGCCCGAAGGTCAATTTTAATTCAAGTCGTGGTATAATGTTTGAAAGGTCTTGTATACGCGTCAACGATGATATAAACTGTAATATTAATACAGTGTAGAGGAAGGTGGGCCCAAAAACAACTATATATGTTATCACTTGGGTAATTCCAAAAGGTTTGCTATAATGTATGATAGAGGAGGTAATATATGTATACATAGTTTTGTGAATATGAAATACCTCAAAGGAAGTGCGTATAAAGTTTGTGTATGAGGATATAAGTTACGGTGGGTCCAGTTGAATAATCACGTTAATGGTTAGTTATTAACCATTGAAGAAAATGTTTAATGGATGATATGTATATATATAAATTGTGGACTCCGACTATGTTATGGATTAACAAGAGGTAAGCCAAGCCTTAGACATTGCATTATAGTACTATAAAAGAGGCGGAGTATATGTGCAGTGTGGGCCCCATGTAAAAAGAATAGTTCAATGCATGTTTATTCCGAGAATCTTAACCCAAGCTGAAGGATACATAAAAGCTGAAGCAACAAAGTATATATATATGTAGCGCTTTATATACAAGGGACCAAGGTTACAATATAAAGCATATGTATTATATTCTTGTGCGTGAGATTAAAAGGAAAAAAGGTTCTATTGTTTGGGTTTAAAACAAACGAAGTATTATAAGGTGGGACCCTCACGAATTGCATCGGAGAAAATCATAACAGCGAAACATGTTAATAAAAGTTCCGATGGCGATTGCGGACCTGATATGTTATAAATGGTGACTCATATTTATTTGAGTTCTGGCTTAAAGTGCATCGGAGTGATTCATCGCATCGGAGGTGAAAGAGTAACGAACAAACTGAAAGTTCTGATTGTGATTGAGCGATCGGATGATAGCTGTCAGATTTGCTGAAGGATGGACGACGGATATGAGTTGTTTGATTACATGGTGGGGCATTTTATAATTGCATCGACGGAAATATAATGACTAAGTCACATGAGCATTATGAATGTTGCGATTGCGATTGAAATAAATGAGGCAGAGTATAACTGGCATGTGGGCTCCATTCAAAAGATAAGATTAATACAGGTTTGCTCTGAGTTTTATACCAAAGCTGAAGATTTAAAGGAAAGAAAAGTGGCATATATATATGTGTAAAACGATATATACATATTTATATATGTGAACAGTGAATCATCGGATCAGAGTGAGAGCAGAGCATCGGAACATACAACTGGAAGTTGCCATTGCGATTGATCACAATCGGAAGTATTCAAGAGGTGATTCACCGCATCGGAGAATAGAGCAAGCTCGACGAGTGCGCCCGAAAGGGAATTTATGTATTAAAACGATTTATTATTGTTATATCGCCGAGAGTTATTTGATTTATATAACGCGGTAGTTTTATAAGCAGCAGTTACACCACGACAGTGAACAGGAGAGCAAGAAGAGCCGAAAAAGACAGAGACAGTCACGGAAAATACAAACACACGGTGATCCAAAAATGAATGGGTTGATTTGTAATCCATATTGTAACTGAATGTAAACACTTTTTAATTGGTTTATATTGTTTGTGATGCACTGGCAAGTCTCCGTAGGAAACAAAACTCCATTGTAAAACTGAAAATTGTACAAATTGCTATAGTTTTCTGAATGAGCTGGATAAAAAAGTGAGGAGGCAGAAGGAAAAGAGTTAGGGCTATTCACTTTGAATTCCCTGTGGAATACTAACAGTTATGAGGAAAAATGTATAAAGGATATCACATTGATATGCAAAATGAGGTTAGAGAATGCTAAGTATGAAGAATTGAGGCAGAGAAGATTAGAAGAAGGAGGAGCAGAAAGAGATGCTACAGAACAAAGCTGATATCCAAGGTAAATCAGAAAATGTTTTCTTTTGATAGAATGAGGAAGTTGGAGCTTTCCTATCAAGTTGAAGCTTGATAGATGTCAGTTGTAGCTGATTGAGGTTGGAGCCTCCTGTAGGTTGGTGCCTGCAGAAAATCAGTGGTGAGAGGGAGTTTGAGCTTGCCTTTGCATCACAACAATAATAAGATGTGGTTTTATCCCTTTATGGGTTTCCACTTATATCTGCTATCTCTGTGTCTGTTGCCTATGTGTTGATATGTTCTATCCAATCTGCTTAATACTTGCTGCTCTCATAATAAGTTTGGTGTCACATTATCTTAATACTTGCTGCTACATATTAAGACTGTTCACATATAAAGTTGATTATTAAATTAAGTTGTAAATAAGCTTGATGAAAAGTTTTAAAAAGCTCATGTATGTGTTAAACTGATTCACCCCCCCTCTCAGTTTAACTAAGGATTCAAAAAATTCTCCATAGAAATTTTTGATGCAGAAGTTCGGCTAGTGCTGAGGTGTATTTCAAAGATATTGGGAAAATAGGATGACAACATAATTGACAAATCAATTTTGGGACTGTTTGCATTGATGATGAAGCCGGGAGTAGTGCTGGATATTCCTTCATATTGGCAAGAAGTTGTCAATACTCAACTCATGATTTTATCATTCAGTGGGTCATTCATGTTCCCTTCTCTTATCATTTATCTCTTTTTATATCAAAATGTGGAAGAATTCCTGCATTTGGGGTTAAACATCATGGATGTAAATAAAAAGAGGCAGTCAATAGTGTTTTGGACTGATGTAGTAAGAGAGGAACACAATGAGGAGGTTCTGTTTGTTTTTTCAAATCATTTCATTTCTACTGCATATAAGATTTTGAATGGGGTTGTTCCCCCATGTTTCTTGCCAAAGGCTCAAGAGTTTCTGCAGTTGGGGACAAATTCTAAATTTGGAGATTGGTATGTTTATGAATAACACTCAGAGATTAGAATTTATGGGGTTGGGGTAGAACCATATAGGCTTCCTAAATTTGTGCCTATGAGATTAGTTTTCTTAGAGTTCATTAGACAGAGTTTGAATGTTGACCAAATACATTTTGTGCCTATAAAAAAGGGGAATATGTTTAAATTACCTATGTGTGTGGGTCTATTTATAGTCAACATGATACAAGCCGCTGATGAGGTTAATATGATGTTAGATGGAATGCACTTACTGTTAGGATATAAGTGGGCTTATTACCCCAATAAAGTAATTTCAAATAGGAGAGTTGAAAATGGTTACTCAACATTTGTTCATGAAAGTAGACCTGCATAGAGAAGCTAGCGAATAAGGGTTTTGCAAGTTCTGTTGGCTCTAATATATAGACTCCTATCATATATGAGAAATCAAGCAAGAGGAGTAAAGAAGCAGTTGTAGATTCTAAAGATGAGGAGCAGAGAGCTGAAAAGAGGACAAAATTCAATGTAGACATAATAGGTGCTCAGCCTAGTTTTCTGCTTCAACTGGGAGATGAACAGAATGTTCCAGCCTCACTAAGAATACATGGAGATGAATAGGAGAAAATACCTTTGATTAAACAAGTATTTTATAAAATCACTGAAATAAATCAAAGGATGAAGGCTAGCATGGAGGCACATACCAAATATCAAATAATCCTAGACCAAACAAGATTACTGACCGCCATGGATCTAGAAAAAGATTAGTTTAAGATTTCTCTTTCTGACCCCTCTGATAAGTTATAGGGTCATCAAATAATTTCAATACTGTAAATTTAATTGTTTATGTGAGAAAGATTCCTTTGCTTGATAAAGTAAATTTACAAATGCAAACAGGTCAATTGATAGTGAATGATTTTACCAAAACAAATGCAATGGCTCTCAAGGTAGAGAACATACATAGGAAGGTGATCAAGCAATTGAAATTGGAGAAAGCCAATTCCAAGGCTTTAACAACACAAAATTAAGAATTCAAGAAGATAATTGTGAAGATTGGAGTAGATCCAAACGACAGGTCTGCTGTGCAAAAATTGCTACAAAGTGCAGAATCAAAGATTTTTGTGTTGAAGAAAAAGTTGAAGTTACCTACAGGGGAGCATTCTATGGCAACATGTTATGAAAAATTATGAATTACAGATAATCATTCTTCCCTAAATGTGGAGCATTTCATTTAGAACAATAGGTTAATGACTTTGCAGATACTTTTCTTAATAGTAAATAGAAACAAAAAATAGATCAAGAAACTTACTTGGAGTCCAAGCACTTCCAATTCTCCTTTTGTCACTCTTGCTGTAGCTTCAAATCCAAGCTAGATCGCAAAAATATTTCCTGCAAGAACAAACACTAAAAAATAAAGAGATAGCAATATACATATGCCTATTCAAGTTATTCAGTTAAATCAATGAAACATGAACCATATACATCAGATAAGAATTCATAACATGGAAGATAGAAGCTTATACAAATACATATGTGGGAAAGTAAACAACAATATTTATTAATGGATAAAAGGGGAGGTTACAACCAGAGATTTATTTGATGTCACCATCTCCAGCATCATCCCATCCTCATCACAATGAACATCTCTCCAGCAACCTATCACTCAAATCAATTCCTCAATTGAAATTCCACTATCATTTCTTTACTCAAATTCTTCCTTCTCAAGAACTAGGATATGTGCTCAATTATATATGAGATGAAGGTAGTTTTACAATCAATGCATTTATAATAATAGGAAAGACATGTCTTCAAGCTCATAGGCATCAAATGAACACATAGATTCGAAGTTTGACACATATGCACTCTTCTAGAAGGCACTGGCCAAGTGGAGATTCTGGAACAATGAGAATTTCACTCCCAATTGACCAACACACCCTTGAGTGTAGGGAAGTGCTTTGCAGAGCACATTTGAATGGGGGTAATTGCATATGAAACACACTTAGCCCCTTGAGAGACTGCGTTGGTGAGCTCATAGGTGTTATAATATATACTTCAAATCTTGGAAACATTCCAATGGAAGTTAGGAATTATTTGTCTTTGTTCTTTGGCTTAGGGAATATAGAAACTGAAATGATAGGGTATGATAGACCCTATTCATGGTTCTGGGGATGATGTCCTGTTAAACCAGGTCATTTAGAATGGAGCCCAAATTGACCTATAACATAGTAGAGGTGGTAGAAGTGGAAAGTGAAAAAGAAAGCCTTCTTCAGCAACTCTTATTGAAGGAAGAAGAAATTTAAGTTGAAGGATATTGTACTGACACTGCACAACCAGATTGATTCCCATTCATGCGACATCATTTTTCCATCTGGAAATAATAATCTAGTAGCACAACTATCCCAATGGAACACTGAATTGAAAATGGTAGAGAAAGATCTCAAAAAGGCACAAAATTATTTGGAGACAGTAACAAAAATAATGTAGGCCAAGGATGGAGAAATTGATAAATACAGGGCAGATTGTCAAACAACTAATGTTGAAATCAAGAGCCTGAAGGAGAAATTGAAGGGAAACATAACTTTGATACAGGCTAAAGTTATCATCTAGAATGAAATCATTGAATAAATGAGAGGAGCTTGGGGATCGTTGACTATTGTGTCATAAGAGAAAAGCATTGTCAGAGATTTTGAGGAGTAGGTTATGGCAGACAAGTAGAAGACTATTAACAGAGCCATATGGGAAATTTTTTATTATTGATTTCATTGATTCAAAGACTGACCAGGAGTTAGAAGAAAATGATATTAAATATAGGATCCTGTAAGCTGTAGAGATTAACAAATTGATTGATAAAAATATTCACAGGAAGACTATTGAGAAGAAGTAAGGAGGTAGTGAAAAAATTTGACAATCTATATGAAAAAAGAGCTAGGGCAGTATTTCCATCATGTTGAGACCTTAAAGGCAGCCTTTTATCATGGGAATATTACGAACCATTATTAGTATTAGCAAAAATTAAGGTGGATAATACTCATGAGAAGACTCAGATCCTAAAATGAGCAACCATTATTAACTTTCTACAAAGGCATTTTCAGCTATTATGGATGGTGAAGACCTTATTTACAGAGTGAAAAAAATTCAAGAGGATCACTACCTTTAGGTTGGAGTACCACAAGCTGATTAACTCTCCTAAGACAAACATTGAAGTGTGGAAGAAATGCAAAGCTTGGATGGCTATTCTACCCAATGATCCTGCATCATAACAAAAAATACAAGTCAGCCAATTAGGAGAATGTAGCAATAGCGGGGCCTATTCACATTCAACAAATAGATTAGAGTTTAAGTATGATTTTATATCTATTAAGATATTTCGATCGTAATGAGACATTTTGATGATATGTAATAGGTAGTTTAAGAATTTTCAAGTAGTTTGAGTAGTTAGGAGTAGTTTCAGCAGTTACATTTTAGCAGTTACAAACTGCTTTTACATTGTATTTAAAGAGAAAGAGAAGAAAGTAAAAGGTTTCGAGTTTTGGACCTTTGGACTACTGCAAATTTTGTACTCAATTTTCTGATGATTAATGAATGAAGATAAAGATTCTTGCATCTGTTGTTGTTGATATGTTTTCTAGTTTCCATTTTGTCTATTTCCTCCCATGAATAAAATGAAGTAATGTAGCTGTAGAATCTCTTTTTACATATGTGAATAAGAGTTAAATATCCTTAATGGGCACTCATTCATTTTAACTACTCTACTTTCATAAAATTAACTCTGAAGTTTAAATTGATAGATTATGTTCACCAACATATCAGTTTCAACTTCCTTCATGTTCTTCTTATCACTCCATTTAATATCAACAGATAATGGCATTGTGAAGCATTTGTTGCATCATATTCTTGAGGGTTTTAATAATTAATTTCTGAATGTGATTAAGCAAAGACCATTTGATATAATATTTCTATGACATATATATATATATATATATATATATATATATCTTGAGCACTGATTCCTTACCACGGCCAAGGGATTGTTTCTTAAGATACAACACAGTTAATAAATTTATACATTACATAACAGGTTATCAAGTATTCATCCACACGGATCATTCATCTATAACATATTTAATGAACAAAGAAAATACAAATGGAAGAATAATAGGTGGTTGTTATTGATGCAATAATTTAACATCACTATACAAGATCGACTAGGTAAGGATAATCAAGTAGCATAATTTCTATCAATACTTAGGCAACTATTTATCATCTGGCATCCTACCATCCCATTACACAAATAAACTAAAAAGGAATATAATTAGAGAAAGTGATAGATATAGTTGGGTCAATGGTGACCTCTTTTATACTAGTTCTGATTTGATAATAAGAAAATGTGTTAGAGAAGACGAGATTATAGATATTCTGAAAGCATGTCATGATGAGACATGTGGTGATAATTTTTCAAACAAGAAGATGACATACAAAGTGATCAAACTTGGCTACTATTGGCCAACCATCTTCAAAGACTCCAATGCCTACGAAAACAGATGTGACAGTTGCCAAAGAATTGGAAGACCAGTAGCATCAGATGAAATGTCATTAAAGCCACAAGTACTGATAGAACCATTTGAGCAATGGGATCTAGATTTTGTGGGACCAATCAACCCACCATCAAATTGAAAGAAGTACATCCTAGTATGTACAAATTATGTTACTAAGTGGGTGGAGGCAAAGGCAGTGGCACGAACAACAAAAGATCCAATTGTTTAGTTTCTATTTGAAGAAATATTTGTAAGGTATGGAGTTTCATGACAGATTGTAACTAACCAAGGCACACAATGCACATCAAAGCTTGTTCGAGATCTTACAGAGAAATACAAGATCAAACATAGAAAATCAACTTTGTATCATCCTCAAGAAAATGGACAAGTGGAATCAACAAACAAAGTCATGGAGAATATCATGACGAAGACTATACAAATGAATAGAAAGGACTAGTCACACTAGAAAATTTGGCCCAATGTCCGATGGCCACTTCATAGTTATTATGACACCCAGTCGTCGCAAGAGCAACATTATGTGGCCAGCCACTACGTCGCAATTCCGACACTTACATAAAGCGTCGGTATTGTGACGCTTTTTCCGACGTTTTCCATAGGCGTCGGTATTGCGACACTTTGCACAGTGTCGCAATACCGACGCTTGCAAAGTGTCGCAATACTGATGCTTCCAATGCGTTGAAATACCGGTGCTTCCAAAGAGTTGCAATACTCTATGGCTAACCACGCTTTTAAAGGGTCGCAAGACCGACGAAAAAGACAAAATTTCTAGGCGTCGGAAGACCGACGTTTACAAGGCGTCGAAAGAGCGACGCTTCGAAGCATTGGTATAAAGATGATGGGTTATATTTCTTGAAACAAAAATGAAAATTTCCGCTTGGACATCGAAAGAGCGACGCTTCGAAGAATCGGTATAGCGATGACGGGTTATATTTAAAAAAAAATGAAAATTCTGCAGTATTCGAAGCGTCGGTTCATCTCTGTTAGAAAAATGAATGGAAAGATATCTCCCAAATCTGCCTTAGTATTTATTTTGACTGTAAGGAAATGCAGCTTTTATCTCTATTACTTTTGATATTCTAATTGAAGTGGCATCGTTGCAAATATGCTCTGCTTGACCTCTGCTTATTTTTCTTTTATTATTTCATGGGCCACTTAAACTCAAACACAACACAAGTAGCAGTTGATTTTATCTCTAGCTTACTGAGAGGAAAAATGAAAATATTTAAAGACAACTCATTAGAAATACTATCGTAAAAAGTTTCAAAGATATGAATAAAATTGATAAATCTGAATGCCGTATGGGTTATCTGGAATAAAACTCTTCAATATGTTAGACCAAGTATTGTTGCAAAGCACCCAATACCCTGTCACTGCTAGTGTAAAATGTTTGACAACCTACTGTGTAGCCTTGCATAAACCCTTGAACACCGCTACAGGAGAAGGGAGCACAAAGAATGTATTACTGATGTATCTGTGGAAGAATATCGCTGCTGAATATAGTTGTGAAGACCGACATGAGATTAAAAACCAGAGTGAAGAATACCGTTGCCCAATACAACATAGTTTCTTTGGTGACCAGATGATCGGTAATGGGTTGGTTTCATACTTGTGTAACCGTATATTCTGATTGTTACCACTATAATTTTTAGGTGTTTATTTATACTTTTCAGTAGACACAGAATGTCAATTATGACTGTTATTACTATATTACAACTACAATATTTAAGTGCTTTCATATATGTTTTTCAGTAGACTAAGTAGACTAAGTATGGGATGGAATTTGAATTGAATCTTTTAGTACATAATACTTCATTTTCATACAGCTTGTGAATTGAGTTGTTTCTGGAGCTATCACTGATAAAAATAGTTACAAGATAAACATAATTAAAAACTAGAGAAAGACTTGAAGAATTAAAAAAAGACTTGAAATTTTGATTCAAAAATACATTGAGATGTAAGCATTATTTGAATTATGAATCTTTTGGTACATAAAAATTTATTTTCATAAGTTTGATCCAAAAATACATTGAAATGTAGACAGTATTTGAATTTTGAATTTTTAGTACATAACACTTCATTTTCATAGTCTTTACCCAGAAAATTACAATCACTAAAAATAATTAAGAAAATAAACATCAATTAAAAAATAGAGTGGGACTTGAAGAATTAAAAAATAGAGACCTGAAGCTTCGATCCAAAAATCCTTTGGGGTGTGGGCATTTTGCCTTAAATCTCATCAAGCAAATGAACACTGCGGCACCTGGAAACGAACACTGCGGTATCTCCTGGCTTTGCAAGTCTCCTGGCTTGTGTATTGAGATAGGTGGTGTCTAATAACTCCATCTCCAGTCTCTCCAATTCTCTTAGGACAATGGGATTCATGTTCTGTTTTGTCTATTTGTCTTCTCTCTTTACACTTTATTTGTCGATTCTTTGAATTTTGTTCCTTTTTTCTTTCCGTGCTATTTGATCTGATTCATATATAATATATGCTTATGGGTCATGATTTTGGACTTATGCAGAGTCTAGAATTGATTACATACATATACATTTGCAAGCAATTTATGGGTTGCTGGACAAGGCACTTGTGCTTCAGTAACATCTACATTCACTAGTTTTGGAGAATATGCGGAAGTGAATTTTCCAGAAGCCTTTTTTCTGCAAATATTACAGTTGAAACACTTTTTCCCCCAATACCGATGAAAATTACATGGCTGGAAATTGTATAGGGTACAGAAGCAGGCAACACAGGGCATGCTATTCTTTAGAAAGATATTCTATGAGCATTCAAAAAATGTAATCCACGTGAGCTTTGCTATAAATTAAACCATTTGAATTGTGCTAGAGCATGATGCCCTGGCAGAAACCATCACTACGACACCTAGAATTGCATTGCAAATGCGTTTTCTCTTCTGCATTATACAACTGAGTTTTTCAAGCATAGGAACATCAACCTTCCCTAACTTCAATAGGTGATGGAAGCTGCCTTTGATAGGTAGACATGAACATAGGAAGATTCAAAAAACACAGATCTAGTATTCAAGCTAGCTTAGAAAGCAAATAAAAAATTTCTGGTAGCATTGTTCTGGCCAACTTAAATGAAATTGAATAATTGGATACACAAGATGCAGACGAAACACTTAAAAGTATTATGGATTCAAAGAAGAATTATGTATGAATAGAGTATAGAGAGCTCTTTGGTCATGAATCTGACAAGAGTGGCATGCTTGTCAGATCTGCTTCAGATGAACTCACATTTTGCATTTGAAAATCTAATCAGATGTAAGAAATTAGGTGTGTTTTCAAGGAGCCTGTGAAAAATGTAAGACATGTAAGTTACAAGCTTATATATGTTAAGTGTAATAGTTAATTTGTTGGCAAGTACTCATTCCAAAGTAATAGACTGGCACAAATTGGAATGCAATATTTTTACACTAATAGCTTTCACAACAACGAATATAATTCTAAATACTTAGAAGTTCATTCTCTGGTCAAGGACTAGTTATTTTTTTCTAGTGAATGGAATTCTGATCCATCCATATTTCAATTATTGAATTTCATTGTTAGTCATTTATGCTTGAATGCAATAACAAAAATAAATAGTAAGGTAGCCTCTAGAGCATGATGCCCCAAAATTTATCAGAGAATGAGGAGCTGAAGGAGACTCTGTCACTATGGAACCATGTTCTTCACCTTTGTATCTATAGTTCTATCTATGGAAATAATACAATTGTAATGCATCATTTCATTCAAATATTAGGTTTCTATGACTCTGAGTACCCAAAGAGTAGGAATCAAGGTCCTTTTCTCTTCTGCATTATACAACTGAGTTTTTAAAGCATAGGAACATCAACCTTCCCTAACTTCAATAGGTGATGGAAACTGCCTCTGACAGGTAGACAAGAACATAGGAAGATTCAAAAAACACAGATCCAGTATTCAAGCAAGCTTAGAAAGCAGATAAAGAAGTTCTGGTAGCATTTTTCTGGCCAACTTAAATGAAATTGAATAATTGGATACACAAGATGCAGACGAAACACTTAAAAGTCTTGTGGATTCAAAGAAGAATTATGTATGAACAGAGTATAGAGAGCTCTTTGGTCATGAATATGACAATAGTGGCATGCTTTTTAGATCTGCTTCAGATGAACTCACATTTTTAATTTGAAAATATAATCAGATGTAAGAAATCAGGTGTGTTTTCAAGGAGACTGTGAAAAATGTAAGACATGTAAGTTACAAGCTTATATATGTTAAGTGTAATAGTTAATTTGTTGGAAAGTACTCATTCCAAAGTAATAGACTGGAACAAATTGGAATGCAATATTTTTACACTAATAGCTTTCACAACAATGAATATAATTCTAAATACTTAGAAGTTCATTCACTGGTCAAGGACTAGTTATTTTTTCTAGTGAATGGAATTATGATCCATCCATATTTCAATTACTGAATTTCATTGTCAGTCATTTATGATTGAATGCAATAACAAAAAGAAATAGTAAGGTAGCCTCTTGAGCATGATGCCCCAAAATTTATTAGAGAATGAGGAGCTGAAGGAGACTCTGTCACTATGGAACCATGTTCTCCACCTTTGTATCTATAGTTCTATCTATGTAAATAATAAAATTGTAATACATCAGTTCATTCAAAGATTAGGTTTCTATGATCTGATTACCCAAAGAGCATGAATCAAGGTCCTCAATCACATAGGTGTTTAATGTAGTTATTTCCACTCTATAGGATCATGCTATTCATGTTGTGTTAATATTTGGAGTCCTTAAATAGCTTTTGTTCTTCATCTCAATATTTATTCTGTCCACTCAAAACTGGCAAGAGCATTTGTAGTTGCATTGTAGCAGTCACCATATTACCCCTGACAACATATACTACTTGAAGACATGGTAGTGGCTATGTGGAGTCCGTAATACATCCTTGTGAGTATCAAATTGATTCTTCATTGTACTTTCCGTAGAAGTTTGTAGTAGCTTGTTTAGGTAATTAATTATATTATATTTTGGTTTGTATCTTTTGGAAAATGTGACTCCAATATGTGGGCTACAAATAAATTCATCAGCTATGCATGAAGTATTTTAGAAAAGCTTGAAGTGCGGCTGGAAATAAGTTATTTAGGCTACATTTGTGAGTCTGGACTTTGAACAGTATTTTGGATCTAGTTTTATCTTAAACAGAATGATATGACCATGCTATTGAGCAGGATAGTTAAAAGAGTTAAATGAAAAGATTTTCCCAGTTATAGAGGCAGTCAATACATGGCCATTCTTTAGCTTCTTCACATGAAGAAAAGGATAATTATGTTATAGAAGACCGTAGATTAATACTTCTGCTACTTCATATCTGTTAAAAATGAGCTCGTTTAGGAAATTAGATGGCGGCTTGCTAACCAAAAGGAAATTGCATCTGTTTTATGGAGAAACGTGCTGCAAAATTCTATCGATAAAACAATACAGTGCTTTAAACATATTAAAAAAAGAGATAAGGAAATATAGTGCTCCCAGCATATTAAAAAAGGAGCAGGAAAGTTCTTTAAACATATTTAAAAAAAAAGATAAGGGAATATAGTACTTTAAGCATATGAGAAAAAGAGAAAAAGAGCAGGAAAAAAGGCTTTCCATTGATGAAATCATGCATTTCTCCCAAAATGATTCTTTTAAGCCCATCAAAACAAAAACCAGCAAGTGGGAGCTAGAATCAAGAAGTCTCTAACAAAATAATGTACACAACCAAACTAGTAAAAGTCTTCCCCTTACCAAATACCAAGATCCATGCAGAGGTGAGGCATCATCTCAAACACAAAAACAGACTAGAAAGCAATCAATAGTACCAAGCAAAAGTTACTCACACGAAATACACAGAACTCCAAGGGCACAAGTCTCAAAATATGCAGTAGACTAACAATCAATAATACCAATCAAAAGTTACTAATCCAGGCAACTGCAAGGCATTTCCCTTGAACAAATATTCACAAACACCCAGTAAAACCGTTATAGCAGAAACCACTTACCAGATATCCAAGCTTCTGTTGTTTGTAAAAAATACAGAAGTTAATGAAAATGGGGAGGTTTCCAGCCGAGAGGATTCGGATTCGAGCTTCTGGCAGGAATGAAGTTGATCTACATTACTACCACCGCCACTTGCTAAGGTAACATCAAGGGAAAATCGCCGCAGCTATATAGGGCATTTTTTTCCATGCTCAAAGTTCATGAGAAAAAGGTCGAACAAGCTGAGCGGGAAAAAAAATTGAATAGGTCAGAATGGAATCATAGGGCAGAATGGAATTATGGAAAAGAAGCATAAAGGTCGAAAAAGCTGAGCAAGAAAACAATTAAATTACATAGTGAACTAATTAACCATTAAGCATCATTATTATGACACCCGCAAAGCATCGCTATTGCAACGACTACCTCCAGACGTCGCAATTGCGACACTTTGACAAAGTATCGCAATTGCGACGTTTGGAGGCAACCGTCGCAATAATGACGATTTGGGGCATAATGTCGCAATTACGACATTTTCCTCCAAACGTCTCAATTGCGACACTTTGTCTAAGTGTTGGTATTGCGACACTTTTATGTAAACGTCGGTATAGCGACGATTTCATGCGAGATTTGAAAAAGTTGAAAAAAATTGGGGAAATTTCCGACATTTGGTCAAAATTGTCGAAACCAAGTGTTGGAATTTCCACCAAATGTACTAGTGTCAAAAAAATTGAGAGATACACTATGGGCATATAGGATAACATGAAAAAACACAACTGGGTTCATTCCATATCAGTTGGTGTATGGAAAAGAAGTCTTGTTACCCATAGAATTTCAAATACATACATTCAAGTTAGCAACAAAGTTGGGAATGAAATTATCTGAGGCACAACAACAAAGAGTCGTGGAATTATATCAAATGGATGAAATAATAAAATAAGAAGTAGTGCACACATCTCTTGTGCAAGGACAAAGAATAAAATGGCATGATCGTTTCATCAAGAACAAAGTGTTTCAAAAGGGATACTACGCACTATTTTTTGACTCTAAGTTTAAATATTTCAAGGCAAAGCTTACAACTCATTGGCTTGTGCCATATGAGATCGAAGAAATCTTTGACAATGGAGCTGTAAAAATAAAAACAATTGATGGGCATCTATTTCATTTGTGGTTAATGGACATAGGCTTAAAGTCTACTATAAGCCTATAAATAAATAGGATTTTATGAAAATAATTTAAACAGATACTGATATATAACTAATGGAACAACATATCAATATGCCTTCCATAACTACTGAATAATTTAAATAAATAAATAAATAAATAATAAAAATATAAAAAATAAAAGAGTTTGGTTGTGAAAACCTAGGAGACTGGCACAATACAAACTCGAATTCATATCAGAAAACAAAATTTTTCACCAATATGAATTTTGTTTTTGTTTTGTTTTTACTTAAGTATGATTTTTGCAGATTTATCCTCCAAGACATGCAAGACTTGAGGACAAGTCTTAATATCAGCAAGGGGGAAGCTTGTAATAAAACTAGGTAAATAGTTTGAGTAGCTAAATTGCATAAGGGACCTAATAATCACTGAAAATATTGTGCATAAGGGACTTGATACATGATTATGCAGAAGGGACCTCATATATCATTGAAATTATTGTGTAGAAGGGACCTGAGATATCATTGAGAATATTATCCAGAAGGGACCTGTATCACATGACAAAAGAAACTTGTAGCGTTGTTGAAAATTATATGTCAGAAGGGACATGAAATAAAAAAATTTCAGAAGGGACCTGAACTGCATCAATATTAAATCCTAAAGAACATGACATAAGGGACTTAAAACATCAAAATAAGGGACCTGAACAACATCATCCTGAATCAATAATCAGGTGCAAAGAAGAAATAAGTCTCTACACTTATACATATCCTGGAAGAGCCATCGTTATGATAATAAAGACAATGTCGACCATCATTTGACCAAGGGACATCATGGACATCAAAAAAGTTATGGGAGTACAAGTACAGTAAGTGACATTTTGCTCTTAAAATTTCAATTTAAAAAAAATATTCTAGAGATTGTTAAGAATAATTTAGTACTTGATATGCATATTCTACCTACATTTCATTACCTACATTTCACTACCTTCATTATTCTACTCATTACATTCCTATTCTTATTCATTATTTTACCCATTATATCCTTATCCATATCCATTATCCTACCTATTTAATTATCATTCCATAAACCATATATCATTTCATATTCCATATAACATATCACATTAACCCTAATTTTCTTAAACATAAGGATCATAAATAAAAGGCTCAATTATAAAACTCTTGTTGGACCTACAAAAAGAAAACAAAAGGTTAGTTTCATGGTAAAAATTTAATTTTAAAACATGACCATTCTTTGGTCATTTTCAAATTAAATTAAACAAAGATCAAAACCTAAGCTAATATCATTTGAGGGCGCAATATGAAAATATAAAAAAATATACAATTATCATTTGAGGGCGCAAACACATATATTATTAAAGCTAAGTTATATGGGTGGAAAATGAAATTATGATAAAAACCAAAATGAAAATACAATGAGCTAACCTAAGTTAAACTGATGCGATGGAATGTGTTAGCCACCCATATTTTTCAACTATGACAGTTGGTGGCTAAATGGTCTTTGCAGCCTTCAAGAAACAAGTTTAAAATCCTGAAAATTGTTGGTACTTGAAGTCTGTTGATAAAAGTCCAAACTACTGTTGGTTCTGCATACTCTCCCTCCTCTCTGCCTCTGATATACCATGAAAATCCTAATCAAAATGTTGCTGCATCCCCCTCCTTGTCCTCTCCCCTTCTTCCACCTTTCCTCCGTTTCTTCAACTCCCTTCTCGACCATAAAAAACCTCATCAAACCCTTTTATATCTCATATTCCTCCATTAATCTCATTCCCCAAGGTCGAAAACCCACTTTTTCCACCTATCGGAACTTTTCTTCTCTTGCAAAATTTATTCAAAAACCATAGAAAACATGTGTTTCTATGTGTTAAGCTTTAGCCCCTCAGGCTAAGCCCCTTTCTGTTTCTCTCTCCATATATCCCCACGCCGGAACCGCGTGCTAAACCTGCCAGGCGCTTAAACTCGGAAATAATTCATTTCCCGAAAAAACATGGAAAACCTTTGTAAAATGCAAAAAACGGGTTTGTTCTATTTTTCCACCGAAGAAAACAAAATTGAAACTCCGCCGTCGATCTGTCCCACGGATCAACGGTGCGGAGTGTGCTGTCATCTGGTGGACCCCTCCCCCTTTCCGCCGCGCTGTTTTTCTTTTCCTACCGGTATGTGCCCGCACCACCTTTCGTCCGGAGGTGGTTTTGTGCCGTCGGCCAGCGATTCCACGCGCCGACTGACACGTGTTATCCACCTCACCCCGAAAACCACCATTCCATGTCCATCTCCCGCGCGTTAAACATTGTCCCGTGGCCCCGCAGCGGGATTCACCCCTGCCGTCGGATCTGGGCCCTCCCATCCGACGGTCCCCGATCACTTTTCCCGCTCACCCTTTAACCAATCCGCTCGTCCGATAAATTTTCCCTGGCGCGTTTAAAATCAAATCCCCGCCGTCGATCTCTGTAGATCGACGGTCTGCATCTTCTCTCCCGATTCCATTATACGGTCCACTTTCCTCTTCGTTGACCGTTTGATTTGTTCTCAACCGTTGATCGCAATACGATCAACGGTCCCGATCTCTCCATCCACCCGCACGCCCTCCGATGCAGCCTGCCCATATAACGCAGGATTTCCTCATTTTTCTTGTTTTTTGCAGGTTTTCAAAGGTTTTTCTTCGTATTCTATGAAATCTGAAGGATGAGAGTGACGACTCCAATCCTCCCGGTTTGTTCAGGGAATTGATCATACGGAGAAGAACAGAGATATTTGCAAAGTTTCATGAGCTTTGGTTGCCGCACGTCCCTGCAAAGCTCGAAGAAGGCCGCCAATATCAGAGCAGAGAAAGAGTATCCGATTAAAGATAAAATGAACCAGATCAGTGGTTTGGTGAGAAGATTGGCGGGGATTACGGCTAAGACGGTTATCAAAAGCCTAATCCCCGGATCAGAACACGGATTAAAGCAAAACCTAAAAGTGTTCGGCAGACAGATCGCCTCCACCGCCATGCTTCGAGGCGAATTGATTCCTCAACCACCACAGTGCCACCTATTGCCTCAGAAAGCTCAAACAGAGGATGAATTTATTGAACAGGATCAGATATTACGCCTCGAACAACCAAAGAAGTTATTACTGCACCGGATTTCAACGACAGAATGTCTGCAGAGCAACCCTAACAGTACGCAGAGCTTCAAAGGTCAATATAAGCTCTCTTCGAGCTTACTTCTTAAGTATAAACACATTAATGCAATGTAACACCTGTAGAATTTCCTCATCGAACCTCTCAGGGTCAGGAATACATTAATTCTGCATTAATTGTGTTTGAGATCTTTTAATTGGATCTCACCTCCTCATCCTTCTATAAATACCTCAATAGAAGATGAGTGAAGGGTTGGATTAGTTGGTTGTCAATGTAAGTGCTGAAGCGCTGTAGCTATCTCTGAGCGGAAAACTCTTGACTGTAAATAGTGGTTTCATGGGCTCTTGGAGCTCTGCTTGTAACAGATAGGTTAGATTGTGAAAAGAGATGGATTAAAACATTGGACTTGAAGATTGTAACCGGTTTGAAGCAATCAATACAAGCTGATTTATGGGATCCTGGTCTATGTTGATGGTGATGTTATTCTCACTGTAACTTGTCATTTTATTTCAGTTTTCAATTTATTTCATTTTCCACTATAAAGAACAGTTTAAACAGTGTTAGAATTTTTTGTATACCAGTGATCTTCTCTGGCTGAAAAATCTTTATCCCAATGTTTTCTTCTTATTGTGTTATTTAGAAATGATTTAATTCGGTCTAAGCACAGAGATGCTGGCGTTCCCTCATCTTTTCGTCACTGCTGAATGTTGTTTTTAAATGTTACTTTCATATATGTTGTGTAAGGAATGAATTGAGGAAATCAAAGGTTAGCCCTGAGTCCCTTTCTTGTTTTCTCAACTATTTGTCTGTTTCCCTTAGGATGTGTCAAAAGCTGACTAGTTTCAAAGTACTTATCAGATCTTGGGCCATTCTGTGTTATCTTGGTTATTGTCTTGGAAGTAACTAAGTAAAGGAGAACTAAGATGAGGAGAAAGGTGAGCCCTGCCCACTAGTTTCTGCTCCAAAGGTTGCCTTCAAGTTTCCCTTTGTTTTTAATCTATTTTCTATTAGAAGTGTATCAAAGGCTGGCTAGTTTCAAAGTACTTACCAGATCCTAGTTTGCTTCTATGTTTTTCTTAAGTGCCTGGTCAAAGGCTGGCTAGTTTCAAAGTACTTACCAGATTCTGGGCTGCTCTTTGTTCTGCATCTGTTGATTCCCTTTCTTGTTGTATCACCCCACTCCATAAATCAAACTTCAAAGAGATCCTTAGGCCTAGATGACTTGCCCCATAGATTATTCTTGAACCTGGATGTTTCAATTAAATTCCCTTATGACTCCATAGCCCAATGGATTGAAAACTTGCCATCATCTTTCTTTAGAATCAAAGCTTATTTTGTTTACTTGCAACTTCTCACCTTTGAACCTATTTTCATATAGATCTTTCCGTCTCAGACAGCAGCTATGTTCAACCATCTAGGAAAAACCAAAAAAAATCCTTGGCCTTCATAACTAGCCTAATATCATCACCCTAAACTTCAAAGACAATATCCATCTTTGTACATATTGGAGAGATCCCTCTCCGGATTCAGGAGGGCTAGATCCTAGAATCCCAAAGTTGGTTGAAATGATGTTAACTCTATGATCGGACTTTGCCAATCTTGCTTGTTATAGAGACCTAACATTTCTGGCGACTCCGCTGGGGACTCTTACCTCAGGATCCTCATATAAAAATTTTGAGAGTAAAAAGCAGCCTTTCCAAGCACCACCAAAGAATGGTAATCACGATAAAACTTGTTTGGATCAGTGACAAACTAGGTCAATCCTAGGGTTCTTTTAAGTCTTTATCTAACCTTGGAAAATCAGCTAGCTTAGCCACAAGGATAGACTGTCTTTGTTTCTTAACCGTAGCTAAGTTTTGAGGCAAAGCTAGGACATTCTTTCAAGAAACCACAAATATAAAAAATTCCGAAAATACCAAAAACATTGCAGATTGGGAGTGAAACACTAGTTTTGATACCTGTATACGTCTTTGATGTGTTTTACTCTATACTCTTAGACAGAGTCTGGAAAGGGCCAGGTAGCCTCTGGATCTCATCCTCTTTTAGGGGGTGACACATCTAGTGAATGCCCTCCCAGTCAATCTCTGGTTAGAGTTTGTTGTGTTTTGAGATATCCTTGAAGAAGAATGTTTCACAAACACTGTGGTGGACAGTGCATTCCTTTGAAAACACTCGGAACCTTCCACCTGGCGACTCCACCATCCTGAACAGACCTTAAGACTCCACTGGAAAGAACCCTTATCATTATAAAATCATTCAAATTCAGTTAAAGGACTGTAGGATTCGAATTGAGAAAACAGATTAGTTAACCGTCTAAAGATTGTCATATCTGGTTGAACTTTTCTTGTTTAGACTGGGTCTAATCCCATAAACATTGTGGCTCCTAAAAAGATTCATACTAGATCCCATCCTGACCCGGATCCTCCTGAAATAGTTGACAACCCTGAAAGAATTCTTAGGAAATCTCCTAGGATACAATCCTCAACTATCTTCAGATCCCTCATAAGAGCCAATTCAGTCCCTGAAAACCTTTCAGCTCTTCATGAATCACAAATTGACTTATTAAACCCATTCAGAACTAGGTCATTTGGTGATTTAGGTCAGTTAGATTCTGAGCCTACCCTTTCATCTCCCGAAACCAGTGAGACTCCTGGGAATAGAGAAACGACACCTCCTGATTTACATTTCTTACATAATCTAGGTGTCTCTCATCCGAGATCAGCTCAGAGATCTACTGCTGTTCCATCCACTTCTGTTCATCCTTCATCCACTGTTCAAACCACTCCACTTCAACCCACACCTCCACTTGTGAACCCACCCCCACCACATATCATGGCAGCATGGTATGCTCCCTTAGTCCTTCCTGTACCATTAGTCAATCTTCCACAGGACTATCAGTCCAAAATTCCATTATATGATGCTAATAATACCATAACAGCATCTCAACATGTGGACAAGATGAATGACTACTTTGACAGAAATGAAATTGATAATGAATCTGTCAAAATCAGATTGTTTGCTCAAAGTTTGGGGGGAGATGTGAGAAAATGGTTTAAAGGTTTAACCCCCCATAGTATTAACGACCTTCAGGCTTTCCATCAAACATTCTTAAACAAATGGGAAGTAAGGAAAAACCCTCTCCAAGTCCTTGCTGACTATAAAAATCTCCATAGGAACCCTGGGGAAAGTGTGCAAGCTTATTGTACTAGATTCAACAGTGTGTATAATGCACTTTCCCCTGAACTGAAACCTCCTCAGGGATCAGCCTTAAATAAATTTCCTGAAGGGTTTGATCCAGACATGACATATTCACTCAGAGAAAGAGTCTTTGCAACCCTTGAAGATATGCAAAGAGGTGCCCTTTCTGTAGAGGTGAACCTTATGGAGAAAAGAGCAAGGATGAAAGCTGAAAAGAAAGTATCTTTTAGAGAGGAATCCACCCCTTCCACTTCAAGCTCAAAGATGGAAAGAATGATAGAAGAAATGATGAAGAAAATGAGCATTCTAGAGAGGGCGCAAGCGAGTATAAATCAAAATGCTCCTCAAAACAGAAATCAAAACCAGAATCAGAATTTTAGACGAAATCAGCCTCCTAACAGACCCAGGGAAGATGATCAGCAGATCATCCCTCCCTTCCATCAGAACTTTTTAAGTAAGGTCGAGCAAACAAATGAAATAACAGAGGAAGATGATATAAACTTATTTGGGGTAGATGATGATGACTTTGAGGTTCATTATGATAATAAACAAGGTCTTTATACACCTTATGATGACAGAAGAGATGATGCTGAAAACAGCTACCAAAACATGGAGAACGCTGTCATAGAACCTTTAAGGGAATATGAACTCAGAAGTAATTCTAATCAACAAACACCCAACAATAAAACCTCTGACAAACCTTCTCAAAACAGCACTGCAACCAAGTCTAAGACAATCAAACAAAAAGACAAAACGGTGGCTTTTGATTCTGGTAAAGACAAAGAGAAAGACACTCAAAACATCGAAAAACAGAGTGCAAACATTAGTAGTACTAGCACCTCAGTTAGTACTCCTGCAAAAGTAATTGTTTCAACTGTAGATAAACCAAATCAGCAAGCTGTTGTTGCTGATAAAGTGGCAGTAAACAAGGCTGAAGTCAATATTCTGAAAAATCAAAACCTTTTCAGCCTGGAACAGGAAATCTCAAAGATCAAAATCCCTGTTCCTTTGACTGAGTTAGCTGCCCAGCATGTATATAGGTCCAAAATTTTAAAGGTCTTGAACTTAGAAAATAATGAAGATACCCTTAATCTTAGTGATGACCAACCAGAACTTATTTTTGGTCCGAAGATTGAAGGAAAATTCCAAGAAGGTCCTGTCCCTCCCTTTTATGTGAGCTTAAACATTCATGACAAAATTCTGCATAATGCTATGCATGATTCAGGCGCTTCCCATAATTTAATGCCAAAAGCTGTAATGGAAAGCCTGGGTCTTGAAATTACCAGACCTTACAAAGACCTGTACTCCTTTGACTCAAGTAGGGTTAAGTGTCTAGGATTGATTAAAGATCTCTGTGTTAATCTAGCCCAAATCCCAGCCAAATGTTTAGTCATGGATGTTGTTGTGGCTGATGTTCCCCCAAAGTATGGAATGCTTTTGTCAAGATCTTGGGGGGCTAAGTTACAAGGGACTATGCAAATGGACATGGCCTATGCAACCATCCCTGTCTTCAATCAAACTAGGAGGCTTTATAGGGAATCTCACATGCAATACACAGTAACAAGCCAGGAGCGGCCTCAAAACTCTCCCCTTTATGCTATAAACACGAGCCTTGACTCTTTTATCATGTTCAATAATGAAACACTCACTGAACAAATCGTTTCGAAAAAGTCCATGGCTGGAGTTAAAGAGGAGGAAAACGATGCCGGATTGCCAAAACAGTTTACTGTGTCCGAAGGTCCTAGCCAATTAAACACAGATCTTGAACTGCAAGTCATCCATCCATTGGACTTAAATTTTGGCAGGCTGGGAGACAGTCCTCAACCCGATGAAAAACTTGAGGAATCTAATGATACAAAGTCCGTCCATCAAACTGAAAATCTACCTCTCTGGACTATGTATTTTGATGGGTCATGCACCAAAACAAATGCGGGTGCAGGTGTCTGGATCACTAACACTGAAAATAATCATACAGGATGTATCTCATGCAAATTGAACTTTCAGTGTTCCAACAACATAGCAGAATATGAATCCCTTCTCTTGGGCTTGCATCTTTTGAAAAAACTAGGTGCCAAGAGAATCGATGTATATGGGGATTCTGAATTAATCATTAGGCAAGTCAATGGGGAGTATAATGCAAATCACCCCAGACTTAGGGCCTATAGGAATGATGTCATTGATCTTTTGAAAACATTTGAGGAGTACACCTTATCTTTTGTCCCAAGGAAGAAAAACATTGCAGCCCACAATTTAGCCTTTGCTGTTAGAACCTGCCCAATGCTGTATGATGACACCTCTCAGATAAAATTCAGACCAGCCATCCCAGATAACAAGAAGTATTGGCAGGTATTTGATGGAGACAAACAAATAGAAGACTTCATGCAATTCAGAAATGAGTTTGAACTCCATAGTTCAGATTCAGACTATGAGACAGACTGCAGTGAAGAAAATTTTCTTGGTGAAGAAGAGCCATCTCCACAGCTGGTAGATATAAACCTTCAGACTATCACATCCACACGCCAAACAGAATTAAGCCCGAAACCTGAAACACAAGAAATAGAAACTCTGCATGCTAATAATGATAGTCTGCCCAAGGGTTTGGCCCCTCTAGAAGAACTGTTTGATTTTGATGATGTGGCCAACAAACCAAAATTGGAACCTGTGGAAACTGAAGTAGAGGAATGTAATATAGGCAGTGAGGAAAAACTGAGATTGATTAAACTGTCTAAAACTTTACCAGCTCACATTAAAATCAGATACTTAGAGCTGTTTAAAGAATTTTCTGATGTTTTTGCGTGGAGTTACGAAGATCTTAAGTCCTATGACACTGAAATAATACAGCACAAAATCCCTCTTAAAGAAAACCAAAAACCATTCAAACAAAAACTGCGCAGAATCAACCCTGTCCAGTTGCCATTGGTTAAGAAGGAAATTATGAAAATGCATGATGCCGGTATTATTGTCCCTATTAGATATTCTGAGTGGGTATCTAATCTAGTGTCAGTTAGGAAAAAGACCGGAGAAATCAGGCTTTGTATAGACTTCAGGAATTTAAACAAAGCTTCATTAAAGGATAACTACCCTTTGCCCAAGATGGATCATATTTTGCAAAGGGTGGTAGGGTCTAAAAGAATTTCTTTGCTAGATGGCTATTCAGGGTATAACCAAGTCCTAGTCCACCCTGATGATCAGTTAAAGACAACCTTTACTACACCATGGGGCACTTTCATGTATGTGAAAATGCCTTTCGGTTTAATGAATGCTGGAGCAACCTTTCAGAGAGCCATGGACATAGCATTCTCGGAAGAATTAGGCTTCTTCATCATTATTTATCTTGATGATGTAACTGTGTTTTCAAAAACAGATGAAGAACACTTAGAACATTTGAGAAAGGTTTTCGAGAAGTGCAGAAGGTTTGGGATATCTTTGAACCCCAAGAAGACTTTATTTGGTCTCCAGGAAGGTAAGCTTCTCGGGCATATCATTTCAGAAGAGGGTATAAAGATAGATCCCATGAGGATTGAGGCCATTTTGCAAATCTCCCATCCTCGGAATATCAAAGAGTTGCAGTCTTTCATAGGAAAGATTAACTTTTTAAGAAGGTTCATCCCAAACTTGGCTGAGCTCCTGAGGAATATCACAGACATGTTGAAAAAGGAGCAAGGGGTGAAATGGACCACAGAAGCAAAGACATCCTTTGAACTGGTTAAACAAGCGTTAACCAAAACACCAGTTCTCATAAGTCCCGATTTCTCGAAAGATTTTTATATCTTCTCATTTGCATCAGAACATATTATAGCTGCTGTCCTTTTACAGAAAAATCCGCAAGGACAAGAGCAGCCCATTGCATTATTTAGCAAGGCATTGAGGGATGCCCCTTTGAAGTATAACATTATGGAAAAACAGGCTTTTGCTTTGGTGAAAGCTTTAAAAGACTTCAGGGTATACGTCCTTCACTCACATATCATTGCCTTTGTCCCAAATTCAGTAGTAAAAGACATTTTAACCCAGGATCCAGATGGTAAGAGAGGTAAGTGGATTGCTGTTATTCTTGAATATGATTTAGAGATTAAACCCACAAAGCTTATCAAAGGTCAGGGTCTAGCCAGGCTAATGGCTGAATCGAATTGTGAAGTTCTTGATATCAATATGATTAATGCTTTGGATGACCAAGAAGAATTCTCAACCCCCATTGTTGAAGATTATTTTGCGAATTCTCCTTGGTATACTGATATTGTTTATGTTTTGCTTAATTTAAACACACCGCCTGGTTTATCCAAAACAAAGGCAAGATTCCTAAAGTTAAAAGCTGTAAACTATTGCATTGTTGATAAATGTCTTTATTGGAAAAATACTAGTGGTATATTGCTTAAATGTTTGCCTGAGTTTGATGCAGAAAAGATTAAACAGGAATTCCATGAAGGAGAGTGTGGAGGCCATCTGTACTGGAAGTCAACAGCCAACAAAATTTTGAGGGCTGGTTTCTATTGGCCTACTCTGTTTCCTGATGTACATAAACTGACAACCACTTGCCATAAATGCCAATTGTTTGAAGGCAAGAGAAAATTACTACCCCTTCCTCTGCATCCAATTACTGTTGAAGCCCCTTTTCAACAGTGGGGACTTGACTTCATAGGAGAAATCCACCCATCATCCTCTGCCCAGCATAGGTGGATCCTTACTGCCACAGACTATTTCACTAAGTGGATAGAAGCCATTCCTTGTAGACAGGCCAATGATTCGGTTATCATAAAATTCATAGAAACCAATATCCTTTCCAGGTTTGGCTGTCCTACCAAGATCATTACAGATAATGCAGCGGCATTTGGATCAAAGAAAATGGTTGAATTCTGTCATAAGTACCAGATAACATTGGGGCACTCCACAGCTTATTACCCTCAAGGTAATGGACTTGCGGAGTCTTCCAACAAAAGCTTAGTGAACATAATAAAGAAACTGTTGGAAGACAACAAGAAGTCTTGGCACATAAAGCTGGTTCACGCACTTTGGGCTGACAGGGTAACATTGAAGAAATCCATTGGTATGTCACCCTTCCAGCTTGTATACGGTACAGATGCAATTTTTCCTAACAGCCTTGGTGTACCAGTTATGAAGTTAATTCAAGAGTTGCAGACTGAATAAAATGACATAATCAGGAGAATAAATCAGACCATTCATCTTCAGCAAACCAGAGAGGAAGTGTACCAAAAATCATTACAGAAGCAAGACAATATCAAGAAGATATTTGACAGAAGAACAAAGGCCAGTAATTTCAAAGTTGGGGACAAGGTTTTAAGGTGGGACTCCAAAAGAGAAGACAAGGGAAAGCATGGTAAATTTGACAATCTATGGCTTGGCCCTTACTCCATTCATTCAGTTGCTGGGAACAATGCATTTTTCTTACAAGAACTGAATGGAGCAGAGTTGTTTGGGGGTCCTGTAAATGGCAGGATGCTCAAGCATTATCTTTCTTAAAATTATTTCATGTTCTGAAGCCTTTTCACCTTTTTCATTGTAAATACTTCATCCATCATTGCATTTAAAGTTATAAAAAATCAAAAATACAAAAACAAAGAAAAATAAAATAAAATGAAAAGAGGGCAGGAATGTAAAACAAGAAAGGCAAGGCCCCATGCCAAAAAAGAGAAATGGATCGGAAAGTGTGCAAGCTTAAATGCCACTCCTCTAAACACACTTCTAATTGGTCAAACTGTTTAATCTTGACTGATTAGCTTTCAATTTTCTGCTGATAGGGTAGCAAATTTGATTTGCCAAACTGTTTAATCTTGGCTTATCAGTAGATAGAGTAGGGTAGAAATCAAGGTTCAAACAAACTCAAAATCTGAACCAAAGTTTCCAAAGAAAGGACTCAAAGCTATTTTAATTTTTGAGTCAAAGAAAAGACCTGGTTCTAATTCACTCAAAACTCGAACCAGAAGAGAAGCAAAGATAGCTCACTGAAAAGAAAGAACAGAGCTGTGAATATGAGGAAAGGCTATAATGAGAAAATTTTCAGATCTTAAGCCTTCTGTTTTGATTTTAAATTTTCTGCAAATAATAATATATGTGCAGCTTGTCTTTATGCCATAGATCATAGCAAGTCAAACAGTTCAATCTTGGCTTGGCTATTTTTAAATTTCTGTTGTAGAATTTAGAGAATGAAAGATTGTTGGACTGTTTAATCCCAACAAACAGTAGAATAGGTAGAGGAATATCTGAACTCAACTGTTTAATCTGAGTTCGGGGAGAAATAAGGAGTAGAAGTAGATTAGATTTACTGCTTTCAAAAGAATAAAATGTTGTGTTAAGAGTTTGCCAATCCAAATGCACTCTGATGAAGAAAAAATGTTAGACCAGTAGGATTGGGGTAGGTAGAAGTTGTATTGATGAAATTCAGCTTTCTTTCATGACTGACCTTATTTTGTCCAGAAGAAAAGCAAGAGCAAGTGATCAGACACCAGACACCAGTCAGCATCCCAGAGGAATCAGGTCTGAATTCTTGATTCCTTCAAGAAGGCACCATCCCCAAGTGGAGCCACTGTTAGCCACCCATATTTTTCAACTATGATAGTTGGTGGCTAAATATTCTTTGCAGCCTTCAAGAAACAAGTTTAAAATCCTGAAAATTGTTGGTACTTGAAGTCTGTTGATAAAAGTCCAAACTACTGTTGGTTCTACATACTCTCCCTCCTCTCTGCCTCTGATATACCATGAAAATCCTAATCAAAATGCTGCTGCATCCCCCTCCTTGTCCTCTCCCCTTCTTCCACCTTTCCTCCGTTTCTTCAACTCCCTTCTCGACCATAAAAAACCTCATCAAACCCTTTTATATCCCATATTCCTCCATTAATCTCATTCCCCAAGGTCGAAAACCCATTTTTTCCACCTATCGGAACTTTTCTTCCCTTGAAAAATTTATTCAAAAACCATAGAAAACATGCGTTTCTATGTGTTAAGCTTTAGCCCCTCAGGCTAAGCCCCTTTCTGTTTCTCTCTCCATATATCCCCACGCCGGAACCGCGTGCTAAACCTGCCAGGCGCTTAAACTCGGAAATAATTCATTGCCCGAAAAAACATGGAAAACCTTTGTAAAATGCAAAAAACGGGTTTGTTCTATTTTTCCACCGAAGAAAACAAAATTGAAACTCTGCCGTCGATCTGTCCCACGGATCAACGGTGCGGAGTGTGCTGTCATCTGGTGGACCCCTCCCCCTTTCCGCCGCGCTGTTTTTCTTTTCCTATCGGTATGTGCCCGCACCACCTTTCGTCCGGAGGTGGTTTTGTGCCGTCGGCCAGCGATTCCACGCGCCGACTGACACGTGTTATCCACCTCACCCCGAAAACCGCCATTCCAAGTCCATCTCACGCGCGTTAAACATTGTCCTATGGCCCCGCAGCGGGATTCGTCCCCGCCGTCGGATCTGGGCCCTCCCATCCGACGGTCCCCGATCGTCTTTCCCACTCGTCCTTTAACCGATTCGCTCGCCCGTTAATCTTGCCCCGGCGCGTTTAAAATCAAATCCTCGCCGTCGATCTCTGTAGATCGACGGTCTGCATCTCCTCTCCCGATTCCATTATACGGCCCACTTTCCTCTTCGTTGACCGTTTGATTTGTTCTCAACCGTTGATCGCAATACGATCAACGGTCCCGATCTCTCCATCCACCCGCACGCCCTCCGATGCAGCCTACCCATATAACGCAGGATTTCCTCATTTTTCTTGTTTTTTGCAGGTTTTCAAAGGTTTTTCTTCGTATTCTACGAAATCTGAAGGATGAGAGTGACGACTCCAATCCTCCCGGTTTGTCCAGGGAATTGATCATACGGAGAAGAACAGGGATATTTACAAAGCTTCATGAGCTTTGCTTGCCGCATGTCCCTGCAAAGCTTGAAAAAGGCCGCCAATATCAGAGCAGAGAAAGAGTATCAGATTAAAGATAAAATGAACCAGAGCAGTGGTTTTGTGAGAAGATTGGTGGGGATTACGGCTAAGACGGTTATCAGAAGCCTAATCCCTGGCTCAGAACACAGATTAAAGCAAAACCTAAAAGTGTTCGGCAGACAGATCGCCTCCACCGCCATACTTCGAGGCGAATTGATTCCTCAACCACCACAGTGCCACCTATTGCCTCAGAAAGCTCAAACAGAGGATGAATTTATTGAACAGGATCAGATATTACGCCTCGAACAACCAAAGAAGTTATTACTGCACCGGATTTCAACGACAGAATGTCTGCAGAGCAACCCTAACAGTACGCAGAGCTTCAAAGGTCAATATAAGCTCTCTTCGAGCTTACTTCTTAAGTATAAACACATTAATGCAATGTAACACCTGTAGAATTTCCTCATCGAACCTCTCAGGGTCAGGAATACATTAATTCTGCATTAATTGTGTTTGAGATCTTTTAATTGGATCTCACCTCCTCATCCTTCTATAAATACCTCAATAGAAGATGAGTGAAGGGTTGGATTAGTTGGTTGTCAATGTAAGTGCTGAAGCGCTGTAGCTATCTCTGAGCGGAAAACTCTTGACTGTAAATAGTGGTTTCATGGGCTCTTGGAGCTCTGCTTGTAACAGATAGGTTAGATTGTGAAAAGAGATGGATTAAAACATTGGATTTGAATATTGTAACCGGTTTGAAGCAATCAATACAAGCTGATTTATGGGATCCTGGTCTATGCTGATGGTGATGTTATTCTCACTGTAACTTGTTATTTTATTTCTGTTTTCAATTTGTTTCATTTTCCACTATAAAGAACAGTTTAAACAGTGTTAGAGTTTGCTGTACATCAGTGACCTTCTCTGGCTGAAAAATCTTTATCCCAATGTTTTCTTCTAATTGTGCTATTTAGAAATGATTTAATTCAGTTTAAGCACAGAGATGTTGGCGTTCCCTCATCTTTTCGTCACTGCTGAATGTTATTTTTAAATGTTACTTTCATATATGTTGTGTAAGGAATGAATTGAGGAAATCAAAGGTTGAACTTCAAACTTTCTTAGTTTGCTTCAACCATTTGTCTGCTTCCTTAGGATGTGCTGTGTTTCTGACTGGGGTTTCCAGCATGATTTGACTGGTGCCATTCTCAGAGCATTCAGGATTATCTTGGGAAGTAATCAAGTAAAGGAGAACCCAGATAGAGGGAGAAAGGTGAGCCTCAGCTTCACTAGTTTCTGCCCAAAGGTTGCTTCAAGTTTCCCTCGTTTTTCAATTGCTTAATAGAAGTGCATCTTATGGGCTAGCTTCAAAGTCCTTACCATCCCAGTTTGCTTTGCTTTTCAAGGGCCCTGTTATGGGACATTTGCTAGCTTTAAAAAAGACACGTATCCTGGGCTGCTCGTTCAGATCTCTGATTCTCTTTGGCTGTGAACACCCCACTCCATAAATCAAACTTCAAAGAGATCCTTAGGCCTAGATGACTTGCCCCATAGATTACTCTTGAACCTGGATGTTTCAATTAAATTCTCTTATGACTCCATAGCCCAATGGATTGGAAACTTGCCATCATCTTTCTTTAGAATCAAAGCTTATTCTGTTCACTTGCAACTTCACACCTTTGAACCTATTTGCATATAGATCTTTCCTGCCTCTAGCATACAAGAATATGTTCAACCATCTAAAAACCAAACAAAACCCTTTGCCTTCTATGCACCAGCCTAATATCACTCTCTACTTTCAAAGACAATATCCATCTTTGTACATATTGGAGAGATCTCTCTCCGGATTCAGGAGGGCTAGATCCTAGAATCCCAAAGTTGGTTGAAATGATGTTAACTCTGTGATCGGACTTTGCCAATCTTGCTTGTTACAGAGACCTAACAGAATGAATGGAAATATGATGCATGGTATCGAAAAAAATGATGCATTTTCAATGGGTATGATGCATTTTGATGAGAGAGATGAATGAGAACGTGGATGTTCAGCATATGTCATGAATAAAAGATGAGAGATGGATTTTGTAATAAGTAAAGCCGAGAACATGGACGATGGAGGAATACACCATGGAGCAAGTACACAAAGCAGGTCATAAAAGTTAAGCCACAAAGGCATTACACTCAGAGGTAGGCGAATAAAGAATGGTCAAACAAATTTATAAAAAAAAAACACAGTGATTCAAACCCTGTGTAATTGGTAAGAGCCTCCACCATTTTCAAACCACAAACCTCTGAAAAAATGTGTTCTCATCACCATCATAGCCATTGCAGGCTCAGTGAGGGAGTTGAATGTCGTGCAAACCATTGACACGCCTTCAAAATACCCTGTGAAGAACAAATTGAAAGAAGAAAAAGTAGGAAGGCTATGAAAGAATAGAGGAAATAAAGCATAGAAATGAGCAAAAGATATAGAAACAGAAGGATGGAGAGATAATAAGAAGAGAGAAGTTGACTGGGATTTGAGCCAAGAGATTTGGCAGTCATGTAAATCAAACACACTGTTAAAGTGCAAAGATCTCGTGGAGCATGAAGGTAAGAGAAAAAAACCCATATTTTTCTCATGAAAATGCAACTAATATTCATATAAATAAATCTCGGATTTTGTGTGAACACAAGTTAAAATACAAGTTATAAATGAGTTCTTCTACCACTGTTTAAACTTGTCATTGCCACACAACTTGTCACTATCACCATTCACATAAATTCTGCCACCAGTCAACACATATTTTTCATTGATTTAATGAGTGAAACCTTGGAAATATTGCGGGATATTTCTTATTGAAATGGCGCTATCTAAATGGAGGAACTCAAGTTATCTCAGAGATATCACGAAAATCACTCCCAGATCAGGTAAATTCGCAATTTCTTCATGTGAGGTTGTATACACGGTCTTCAATTTTGATTTTAATACATACAAAGAACATATTGTTGTTTTTAACACATAGTGGCATCATTTGTTTCATTTATGAATGGTTTTAATGAGAAAATTCATTTGATTTATACACAGTGAGAAATTTCAAAATGGAGAAGAGATTTTTGGTGAGTTTTTGCAAAGACAGAGATTGAATTATGGGTTAAGAAGCAATAAAAACATGGTCAAAATGTTTTTGTATACAGAGAGAAATGTTTTATGAATTTTGAAAACACAGTGAACCCATTTTTTATGAGATTTTTGATGAATGTTGACATAGAAACAGTGAGCCATTCCTTGAAAATTTCTTGCACACAATGAGCTAAGGACATTTAATATTCAATGCATGATGATTTTGTCTTAAGAGAGAAGGAATTTTGTGTGAAATTGAATAACAAAAAGACATTGTGGTATAAAAAGTTTTAATCTTTTTTTACACAGTCAACAAAAGACAGAGAATTCTACAATCAGAGACAGATGAGTTTTTCTAAATTTTTGATGAAACAAAGGATAAGATAAGAAGAATAGATTAATAAAAAATGTTTGTTATGTTTTTATAATATTTTCTACATCAAAATTTTGTGTTTGTACAAGCAGTGAGTTCATTTTTTTTCAAGAGAACATAGATTGAAGAGGATTGGTTTCACTTCTTTGTCAAGGGCATCAAAAAGAGGTAAGACTTACCACCATAATGAATATGTCAACAAAGATCTAGTGAATGAATTTTTAGTTTTCAAAATGAGAATGATGACAGTGGATGGATACATTAATTTGTTTTCAAAAAACATGGCAACAAGGATAGAGCCCAAAGACTTCTAGATCGAGCATTGGGAGAAAGACACAATACAAATTTTTTACCAAGTTGGTCTGATAGGTTTCCTTCAGAATTTTAGTGGGCATAATGAGAAAATTACAAGGGAATTCATAAATAATTACAAATAGGAGAAAAATCTGGTGGGAAATTTAGTCATTTCCTCAAACCCAGAGTCAATTTCTCAAGCCTTAGATTTGCCATTATCAGGAGAACAATATCACAAGGGTTTTCATTTAAAATATAAGGGATGGACCTTCTTTCTAGATAAAAAATAGAAAGGGATCATTTGACAGAACTAAGGGGATCCCAAGAGAATGGTTTAATGAGCCTTGGGCAGATTTAGTGTTGATCATTCAAAAATTCTTCACATGTGACATAGACACAGTATATTTGTAATATTCCCAATTAGCCATGAGCTAGTTGGAATATTCATTTTTGTTTTTTCTTCTTTGTTTAAAGAATAAGAGGGAAAAGGAGGTCCATATTTCTCCCTAATGATGAATAAATCAATGCAAAATGTGAAAGAGACAAATCTTGGCATCTTAATTGAAGCACCCTTGGTGTGAAAGGGGACGGATCACTTTGACTGGGTCAACCTTGACCAAATCAACAACGCTGTCATGGAGGAGTGGCCATCAATAAGGAACATCACAGTTTTATATGGAGATGCTTTGTGTGAATGTAGTGATATTTTTCGGTGGGGCTTAGGGTTTGGAAGCTCATATTATATTTAAGGAAGAGGATGGAAGCCATATGGGGGATGTTGATGGATATTATATTTTTGAATATGTGGCCTGTTCAGACATATATCTTTGTCTTGTTGTTTAGCTAAGATAGAGTGTTATTTAGCACAGGGTGTTCCTGATCGGGAATCCCACCTCTTCCATTGAGGATATCTTGGAGGAGCCTTGCACTACATTTTCCACTATCTGGCTTAAGGCCAAGCTTCTTCTTTCAACTACAGCATAGATTCTGCTGAGGGTTTGTTTGTTTTTACAAGCTGCAACAAGTGGAGACCAGATCTCTAGATCTAGGTCATTTCATTCCTCATTTTCAGTGGAGGAGGTTTCTACTCCATTGGGAGGACATTATTGGAGGGCATTGAGCTCATTTTCAGATCTTGGCGCTAGGCCAACCTTATTTTGATCCCTACAATGCAGTTTACTTCCAGATCTGCGTTATTTTTGTAGGAGGAGTTGCAGGGTGGTTTGGCACACCATTTGGAGAGCTGACTTTCTAGTGATGGGGATCTACTCTTCACTTTGAGGATCTATTGGAGGAGGCTATTCTATTGATCATATCAGATCAGCCCACTTTCCAGATCTATATTTTTTCAGTAGATCTGCAATCTTAGATCTCAGATCTACATCTTGTACTTGGTGTTTTGTTGAAAACCCTTGAGGGGTTCTTTAAAGGAGCTTGTATAGTGCATGGATCTGATATAGACCTAAATTTTGAGGAAAATACAATCTTTAGATATGATGTATAATCTACTACTGTTAGAGAGCCAATAAAATAATGCTGTAAGGGTTTTCCAACTTTTCTATATAGTTGCAACACCTCTTATTGAGGCATTTTATTCATTAGAGGTTTGTATTTCCTATTACGCATCTTATGGGCCATATTTTTCATATATTTTACTGCTGTAATAACATATGAAAGGTCTCCATATTGGCCTCTTTCTTCATAAATGATGATCTGTGCTATTTTTCCAATTTTTCACTATATTCCTGTTTTTCCCATTTGGGAATATTATAGTGGTATCAGAGCATCATCTTGGCACAGCCTGTGCATTATAAAAGCCAATATGTCATCTAAAGAAGGAGAGAATCTTTCTAACATAGAGAAGAGGTATCAAAAGAGAAGCCACAGAATATTTGATTATACAAATGACCAAGAAGACAAGGGTAAAACCCCTTTATCTGGAGGTGAAGATGAAGAGAAAGAGTTCCCTAAGATCCTTCTTAGAGCCATGCAAGACATTGCTAGAGAGATCAAGGAGATGAGAATGGATAAATTCAAGGAATCCCCTAAAGGGTTTCATCATGGAGAAGGCTCTGACATGTATCATCACTGGAATGATCAACCAATGCATCAACCACAAGTTTCCCAATGCTCTACCATGCCTACATTTTCAGCTCTAGGAAATGAAGGGTTTCGAGAGCAAGAATCCCTTGAAGAATATTTTATGGAGTATGAATCTCAAACTCAGAGATTCAAAGATTTCTTGAGTTTTCAGGATTTTTGTCAAATAAAGGAAAATACAAGACCAAGGCATCATCATAGAGGTGGTAGATTCATTCAAAATCATGATCAATACCACAATATGGGTAGATTCTTTTTACCCAATTTTGATGGGTCATCCAAGTGTACTGCCAAATATTGGGTAGAAAAACTTGACATATACTTTCAATTGAACAAGGTTCCAAAGATGGAGGCCATTAAGATTACGACACTTCACCCTAAAGGTGAAGCACATGACTGGTGGTTCCATGGCTTGTCTACATTGGGTCATGCCAATGTGACTTTTTATTCAAAGTTCACTAGAAGGCTAGTGGAAAGATTTGATAAAAGAGATCCTGAAGCACCATTTATGAGCCTTGCAATGTTGAAACAATTAGGTAATGTAGAAACTTACATCTCTAAATTTTTAAGACTTTCTATTATGGTTCCTAATTTTTCTGCAGCAGGAAGGGTGTACATGTTCATTGATGAGTTAGATGAACCTATTCATGGGTTGGTTAAGTCTACCAAGCCCACTACCCTACATGATGCTATTGAAAGGGCTAGAGACCTTCAAGATGCCTTGCCAAAATCAAATGCAACATTTCATCACAAGCCCTCTTTTCCATCAAAGGGAAAAGAGGAAAAGGCTACTCCTTCAAAGGAGAGCTCATACAAAACCTCTTGATGATGATGTCCAGAGAGATCTAAGAAGAAGGAAGATTTTCTTCACTTGTCAAGAATCATGGGAACCTGGACATAGATGTGCAGCTGGAAAATCACATTACATAGAGGTCTTCTCAGATGATGAGGAGGAAGAAAAAGAAGAAAAAGGGAGGGGTCATAGCGCTAGAGTAGCAGGAGATGATCCACCACCACTTGGAGGTGAGGAGGGAGCATTGGCTCTAATTAGAGGCACTCTTTCATCATTAAGAGTGATACTCAGCTGTCATGAAACTTCCACATAATAAATAGAGATGAATTTGCGTAGTGGAAGTAGGGATATGATGATCCCATATATTATGCACATGAGGATGATCCATGAGACATCATTATCTTGTGGTAAACCCCTTGGGAGACCGCCTGATTCATATTTGATGAAATATGTCTCACATATTGATGCTCCTTTCATAGATACAAGAAGGATGGGAGTATTAGAAGACCAAAATACAACATGGAGAGGCATGGGTAAGATCAAGAAGGAGGGATATACTCTTCCACTATCACCAATACCCACTCTCTCATCTCATACTGTGCTGAGAGGAAATGCTGCAAGATTGGTGGATGACACCATCAAGGGGCAAGGAGATCATTCCTTGGCTATGGACTCAGAAGATGATATCACTTAGAGATAAATCTTCCATACATGATAGAAGATGGTGGCCACACATGAATGCTGTGATTACACCAAGCAGGTGTTGGATAGATGATAGCCTCCCATGGGAGACTATCTTTCAAAAACCTCAATCTTTACTTGAGCATGTGAATATGCAAGAAGGGTAGGAAGGAGGGAATAACAACCTTCCAAAATGTACCTTGACATGGGATATGTCAAGGAGGAGAACAACCATATGATAGATATTTCCTTTGATATCTCAACAGCGCTGTCACTATGGGAGATTGATCCATATTGGAAATCTCAACTATTGGTGGATTATTCTAAGGATCTTCACACATGCATTGTTACACCATTTTTTGGTCATCTAACCTATTATCATTAGATGGACCCAAGTACACCATGTAAGACCAATTTTACCCTAAGTAAAATTTCTTTCACTATGTTAAATAACTTAATAAACCACATTTATTAGTTTGTTTATGGTCTAAACAGGAAACCCCAAAAGGAAATATTAAACAAACCTATATTTGTTTGATTTTCCTCATGGAATAATTAATTAAACCATAATTTAATTATTATTCCTAGTCATGTTTAACCCAAAACAAAGAAATTAATTAGATAAACTTTTATTTATCTTATTATTTTCTAGGAATAATTATTTAAATCTTATTTAGATAATATTCCTTGTTAAATATGACCAAATCACCCACAAATAATTAAATAAATCATTATTTATTTAATTATATTTCAACCACTTCCTTAAATAATTAAATAAATCATTATTTATTTGATTATCTTCTAACCGCTTCCTTAAAAAGATAAATAAATCATTTATTTATTTATTTTTGACAAATCAAGGGATTTGACCCAAGTCAAATACCTTTTCCCTCCAACAAATATAATAAAATATTCCATAAAAGGTGGATCTAGATTTGGTTAACATCATTTTAATCATGCACCAAGATCTAGAATGACCCAATATTTTGTTATAAATAGGAGGGTTTTTCCTACCATTCTTCACCTTTTGTTGCCTATTAGATCACTCTGGATCTATACACTTGGTCACCATTTTCTGCCATTTGCTGTGTGAGCTCCCTCTGAGTTCCATTCTTTGTGTGGGTTTTCTACACCAACAAGAGAGAGAAATCTTAGATCTGAAGTGCTGAGGACTTCCAAGAACCCATCCCACTGAGGAGAATTTGACATTGTTTCTTGTTTTTCCCAAAGTTCCGACACAGCAAAAATTCTTTCAAAATTGTTCTTGTCTTGTCTATTGGTATATGGAGCAAACCCTTATTTTTTTTGCTTAATGTCTTTTCCATGTATAGACCTGGTTTTTTTATAAATTTTTTATGTCTAACTAACTACAGATTCAAGATATTGGCAGCCACTTTTGATGTTAGGGCTATTAGTTATGCGTAGCTAAAGTGGTCTTTTTTCGTACACTTCGACAAAGGATTCATACTAACAATTGGCGACTCCACACGGGTTTTCAATTACGACCATTGTCGTTTTTCATATTCTTGCATATCCAGCTACTTCAGACCCCAAGGTTTCTTTTCAGTTTTTTTTTTTCCTATTTTCATGGTGTTTTTCCCCTATAACACCCTAAAACATTAAAATTTCTAACTTCCGCATGTTTCTGGCCCTATCATATGATGTATGATTTCCACTTAAATGAGACTACACATTCTCTCTCTCACCCGCCGAGAGCGCCAGGCGGTAGGTCACACTTAGCCCAAATCATTATCTGAGCTTCTGTGGCGCAGAAATGTTCTCCTAAAACAGCACGGAAAGGAAAATGTGTCAAAACTCTGACTCCGGACATTTTTCTCGTCGTTTCTTGTACAGTTTCTGCTGATTTCAGCTTCGCCAAGGTTTTCCGCCGCCTCAGCCCGTTTAATCGTTTTCTGATCTGATTTGTTCTTATCAAGTGGGACCCCAGCCCCCTAGGGCTTCGCACTCCACTTTGGTGGAAGAGTTTAGTCAAGCCAGTGTGTCCGTTTTTCGCAGTTTCGCCTTTTTCAGACTGATACCTCATCCTCCGATCCCTAACCGCCCCTTCCTCTCTTTCACCCCACTCTCCGTCATTGTTTGGACCTCTCTTTAGGACCTCCTCCCTGTCCTTTCTATTTTTTGCTGATTTCTTCCCTTTTTTCCAGCCACCTTGCCTCTGTCTCTTGGCTGTGATCTACACCTATTTTTAGCAGCTTTACCCTTTAGATTCCTGTCCCGTTTGACCCTAGATCTATTGGCCTCTTTTTAGTGTGTTTTGATTAGATTAGTTTTGAGAGTCCCGCCTTTTTGGGTTAGATTGATGCATGTTTAGCTGTTAAATGTTCTGTTATTTCAGCATTATATATTGTTCTCTGCAGATTTCTTTTCAGTTACGCAGCACACTTTTTCTTGCTCTCAAAACGAAAAGGGTTTAAAAATTAAAATTAACGCACACCACACACCGACCCTAAGTGAAGAAGCGCCTGGTTAACACCGCCTTGCAAAGACTCTAAAATCAATTGTCACTGCACCTTATCTGCCCTTGACCTTTCTTGATTCTGTCCCTTTCTGCCCCCGGCTTGCCTTCTTCCTCGTCATCATTGCGCCCGGCGCGCCTTCCGCACTTACTGGCCTTCACCCTCGCCAGTTGCTGACCGAAGCCCGCCCGGCCGTCGCCGAGCCGGCTCCTTCGAGTCCCACTCCTCGACCTCTCCCGATTCATCGGTTCCCCCTTTTTCCCTCTCAGCCCCCCGTCACCTTCATCGTCATAACCGTCCAGGCCTCACGCTAGCGGATTCGGCCCCAGCTGCCTAACCATTACCACAAGGCAACCGCCACGAACTGGCTCCCGCCGCACCCCAGCCCCTCGCGTGCCTCGCCCTCCCCGATTTGGACCGGTTATCAAACGACCCTATGTTATGATGCTGCTGGTCACAGTGCCGAATACAAAGTTCTTCCGACATCCCAAAGTTTGAAGGCCGTGCTGGAGAAGATCCTTCCAATCATGTTCGATCTTTCCACATGTGGTGTTCATCTACCTCCATTACCGATGACTCTGTTCGTCTTAGATTGTTCCAACGCACGCTTATAGGCGAAGCTTCTAAGTGGTATGTTGATCAGCCCACTTCCTCCCATACCACCTTTGCAACTCTTGCCCGGGCTTTTTTATCTTACTTCAAGCTTCCCCTTCGTTATGACACTGGTATCGAACTCTTGAATTCCTTCAAGCAAACCTCTTCGACCTACCTTTCTACCCATGTCCAGGAATGGCGAAGAAGATGGAGCTTATGCCAATCTCCTCCCTTCGAAGACCGTGTCTACATGGACTGGTTCCTTATATCTCTCTTGTCCCCTATCGGGAAAGATGTCGCATCGAATTTTCCTCAAACCGAAGAAGATGCCCTCCAAATGGCATTAAAGTATGACCTAATCTACGCTCAGACAGGTTATGATCCTACTGTCCTACCTGATCTCCCCAAACCCGGTGATGCCCATACACCGGGGGCACCTCATGCCGCCGATAGTATCGTTGGATCTATCTCTCATCCATCCGCTCAACCTCTCATGAGCTATGGTTTTCCTGGGGGAGGGGGCACCACTCCCTGCACTTCTCCCCCTCCCGGTAGCACGCATCCAGGATACGGCATGCCTCATCCTTTTGCCCAACCTCCTACTTACCTCAATTTTGTCCAACCTAACCATTACCCTCATCCGCAGCCTGGTGTGCCAGCTCCTCCAGCATATGTGCTTTCGCCTCCCTTGCCTTCTCAACCCCTGCAACAGTCGTCACCGCCCCCTCAAGAGCCGGTGGATGCACAGCAGGGATTCATGGCTACCCAACCACCTAACGGACAGGTGGTCACTCCACCTTCCCCTTCTGGTTCCTCCAATTACCAGATCCTCATGATGAACTCTGATCCACCTCTAACCGTCGACCTTAACCTTCAAACTCGGTCTCGCCAGTACCCCACGCCTCCCGCTCAGTCTGCCCCCGAGTCCCCTTCTTCTGGTTCTACAGAGCCTCTTTCGACAACCAATGGTCCCTTACATATCCCTCAACCCAAAGTTGAGGTCCATACCAAGATTCCTAAAGGACTGTTACGTCGAAATGCTGCTTCTGGTCGAGCTGCTCATTCGTATAGCATAGTAGATGATTTGGCACAATCTCCTGCTGCCATTTCCACACTGGAACTCCTCCAGTCGTGCCCTTCCCAAAAGAAGGCTCTACTATCTGCCGTGGGCGCTGTAGATCCTGCTGATGACCAAATGATTGTGTTCGACGCCCATCAATCAGAACATCCTCCTCTTCCTGCTTCCGTAGCCTTCCAAATCCCAGTCAAAATCCGGAATGCTAACGTTTCTCGGTGCATAATTGATGAGGGGGCATCCACCTGTGTGATGTCCGCTTCGGTTTGGAAGCAACTCGGCTCTCCTGAATTAGCCCCTTCCACGATCACCCTTAGAGCATGGGATGGCCACGCCTCACAGCCCATTGGCCTCTTCCGTAATTGTCCTATCACCCTTGCCGGTAAGACTATTTGCATTGACGTCGAAGTCATCGATGCCCCGCTAGACTACAACATTCTATTGGGGCGAAGCTACACCTATGCTATGTCTGCTGTCCCATCCGCGGTTTTCCGCAAGATGTCTTTCCCTCATAATGGAAAGATAGTTACCATTGACCAGTTGACATATCATGAGCCAACATCTCAGACCTCACCTGAAGACGCCCGTCTTCTTCAGAGTCAACAAGCAAAATCGTCGATTCCTCGAATTGTCTATCCTCCCGCATCTACAAAGACTCCCTCTTTTCGTTTCGAACCTTCCCCTGGTCTTCCTCCTCCTCCTATCTCTTCCACCGCCCATCGAATGTTTGGAAGACGTAACGTCTCGGTCGCTTCAAGCAACCCGTTTCGCTAGTCGCCAACCTTTCCTCCGCAACCTGCCCAGCCCCACCACAAATGGTAGTCATGAGCCTCTTTATCCCCCTGGCATGGTTCCTCCAAGCCTTAGCCATTTAGGAGCCGTCCCACCTGGCCATTACCCCTCTGGTCAGATACCGTTCCTAGCTCCCCCACCAGGAGTGTACACAGTACCGATCATGGCCACCCTCTCTCTTCCTAACTTGACCCTTGGGATTCCCATTTGGTACCTTGATCCTCCAGCCCCCACCTTACCTGGTCAACCCAAACCTTATATTGCTTTGACCTCAGTTCAATCGGCCCCCATGCCTTCTCCCACTACATCAGTGCCTCAGTCACCTCAACAGGAACCACCTCCTATTGCGACCGCTTCAGGTAAGAAGGGAAAAGCTCGCAAGGGAGCATCAAAGGACAAGGCTGCCCCAACAAACCCTGCTCCTCCTCAGCCTCCAAAGCATACCATCCAGTGTGCTTTGCGTGATGTTGTCGGTCACGCCTCCCATACCTATCCGCATTGCTTCATCTCAAGCCCATGGTTAATGTCACGTTCCCTGAGTCCGCGGTCCCAGAAGCCTCTGTTCCTTCCGCGACCGCGGCCAAGAACCCCAAGAATATTCACACCAACCACCGTGCTTGGTGGACTGCGTGTCATTACACCCATCTTTGTTCGAGGACTTCAGACCATCGCCGTGGTCCACCACCTGAGGCTGTTTATGAATATTCAGCCTTCTCCCTTATTTGCGCATTCTGCCTCCAAGAGACCACTTAGATATGACTGCTCCCATTGACATTCCCCCTCCTGATGTCGAGATAACGGAGTCTTCGTCCAACATTTTTTACCTATCATCATCCATGAGACCCTCGGGGAACATTCCATCTGAATCCTCCCCTGTTGTTTCGCTTGACCTTCCTTCAACGATCCTCTTGGGCTCAACATCGGTAGATCCTTTATCTACTTACTCTTCTGTCACCCCTTGTGACGATGCGCATGTGAACCTCTTTTCTCATGATGATGATTCCGGTCACTTCACCACGTCAGGTGGTCTTTATTCCACTAGTCACCCCATCTTCTATCGCGATGACGACATTATGGAAAAAATCCCCACCCCTGACGTTATCTATTCCCCCTTACATCGAACCCATGCGTTCACACCACACCCACCTTGTGGCCATTACATTGAAACCCACTTTTTGGGTAAGGGGGCACCCATATTTGAGAGACCAAGAGAAGCAATTCTCCACAACTCTCCTAGTCGATCTGGTCGTGTTGACTTTAGTCCCAGTATTCTTCCACATTTCGAAGAACCTCTAGAGTCCCATATCACTTCAGATCACTCTAGGGATGATACCCCTTATCGTTCCCTCATCTTACATCAGTGACCCAGTCTATTAGACATTATGGTTGACCAACCTATATCTTTTCTATGAGAGCATCAGTTCATTATCTCCAAATCCTTTTTTTGGGATAGTCACACCAGGTATGCCAACTCGGAAACTTAAAGTCCATTTGATCCCTATATGCAGTACCAAAAGAGACTGGTAATCCTCCATTTCCTTTCTCACACTGCATAACCATAACGAGAACAAATGGCACACCACATCATTTAAATGTGTTTAGATTCCCCTTTTTTCTAAATACATTTTGAAGTATGACTGACACTTACGTCGGGGGCACCTATGCCTCTGAACCAATAACCCTCCTCACTCGTTGGAAAGAGATACTGCACTAACTGTGTGACATCCCTTCCTCATCCGGTTAAGAACTTCTCTCGACACCCACCTCTAGAACAACCACTCATCATGCTTCGAAGGTACTAAGACCGCCGTGTTGTATCAGAAACCATGGAAGCGGTGCCAAGAAAGACTAAATTATATTTCACCGGAAAGTCCAAACAAACGCAACCTGTTTATACAGGACCAAGCCCATGATGTCCTTGGTCACGGGAAGTTCGACTCATTATGGCTAGGCCCTTACGTCATCAGTAAGGGTCTTGGTAAGGGGGCATACCTTTTAGAGGACTTCGAATGCAATCCTCTTCCTAATCCTCGCAATGCACTCTATCTTAAGAAATATTACCCTTAGCATTTCCCTTTTGAGATGCGTGTTTTCGGTTCTTTTAGATAGCCAGCATCTTTTTTGTACTTTCATCCTTCGCCAGGAGCTATTTTTTCCAAGAAGGATCACTTCACCTCTCCTTCAAATCGAACTTCCTCACTTACAACACTTGTACTTGGGGCACCATTTTGCCTCCTTACTTGTCTTTGTTCGTGTCGATTTTCTTCATGAGTTACCATCTTGTACTCATGTTTTCATGGTCCCCCATTGGGCCTTTACTGTGTGGCAACACCATCGAGTCACCCTTGTTTAGAGCATCCAAGTTGAGTCATCATCGCATTCATGGAGTCTATCCCGAGTCCCTTTGTACCCCACTATAGCCCTCCACCATTCATTGCTTGGTCTCTCTCTTGTGTCGCACATTATGGCCTTCAGTCCCACTGTCCCCTATCCCTTATGATATTGCGTCAGTCACTGCCAGGTCATTCATGCCCTTTATGCTCTACCAAGGGAAGTCGTCCATTCGCTACTCAGTCCCTTCCATTTCACCATCATCATTTGTGTCAGTCTGTCCGTCGCTCTACTATTTTCTCTCGTGCCTTAGTTGAGGATCTCTCATTGCCTCACCTATGGCGGATCTCCTTCTGTCGACATCAGCACATTCATTCCAGAAGCCAAGTCTAGAGGGCGGTGTACCTTGGTTCCAGCTTCCACTCTTGTTCGGTGCCTCGGATCAGGCCAAGGGATCTATCATTTCCCTTTGACTTGATTGCTTCTCCAGCTCCTTTCAGCATGATCGAGATTTGTATACTTGATGGTCCAGTGATCCAGCAGCAGCTCTTGATGATTCCCGGGTGTGTGTGAGATGTCTCAACCCTCATGAGGGAGTGGCCCTGCAGGTAGCCCCCCACATGCCCGGATGACCTCTTCTTTGCAGCCTTCGATGCAGCTCCAGATATTTGATGATGTTGGCCTTAGCCACTTGCAGCGCCTCTTTGATTTGCATGTATCAATAAGATTTTGTGAGCCCTTCCCCATTTACAGGGGGCATTTGGGTTGTATTTATCTCATGTACTCAGATATTATTGTACCAGTCCTGGCTGTTATCCCAGGCACAACATGTATGTGGGATTCCTCATTGTATTTTTATCTGGCTCATGATTATGCCAGCTATACTCTATGGTTCGGTCCCTTGTTTACTGGACACACTATTCTTTTGTACTTTGTCTCGGCGGGCATAGGTATGCCTCCCCCGCCGCCTTCAGCACAGGTACCCTCTCATAAAAAGAGACTTGTTGCACCTGCGAGTCTCATCTCCTCAGGGTCTAGTCCTTCAACACACTATCTACCTCACCTTTCTCTCTCCGACTTCCCTTTTGTTGTCTAGTGATTGAGTTCTTACAATGTACTTCGGTCATACGATTTGCTCCTGACACTCGCACGCTGGGGGGCAATCTGTTACACCATTTTTTGGTCATCTAACCTATTATCATTAGATGGACCCAAGTACACCATGTAAGACCAGTTTTACCCTAAGTAAAACTGCTTTCACTATGTTAAAACAGGAAACCCCAAAAAGGAAATATTAAACAAACCCATATTTGTTTGATTTTCCTCATGGAATAATTAATTAAACCATAATTTAATTATTATTCCCAGTCATGTTTAACCCAAATCAAAGAAATTAATTAGATAAACCTTTATTTATCTTATTATTTTCTAGGAATAATTATTTAAACCTTATTTAGATAATATTCCTTGTTAAATATGACCAAATCACCCACAAATAATTAAATAAATCATTATTTATTTAATTATATTTCAACCATTTCCTTAAATAATTAAATAAATAATTATTTATTTGATTATCTTCTAACCGCTTCCTTAAAAAGATAAATAAATCATTTATTTATTTATTTTCGACAAATTAAGGGATTTGACCCAAGTCAAATACCTTTTCCCTCCAACAAATATAATAAAATATTCCATAAAAAGTGGATCTAGATCTGGTTAACCCATGCACCAAGATCTAGAATGACCCAATATTTTGTTATAAATAGGAGGGTTTTCCTACCATTCTTCACCTTTTGTTGCCTATTAGATCACTCTGGATCTATACACTTGGTCACCATTTTCTGCCATTTGCTGTGTGAGCTCCCTTTGAGTTCCATTCTTTGTGTGGGTTTTCTACACCAACAAGAGAGAGAAATCTTAGATCTGAAGTGCCGAGGACTTCCAAGAACCCATCCCACTGAGGAGAATTGGATACGCCTTCTTGTTTTCCTCCCAGGTGCCCGATTAATACAAAAATTCTTTCAAAAATTGTTCTTGTCTTGTCTATTGGTATATGGAGCAAACCCTTGTTTTTACTGCTTAATGTCTTTCCATGTATAGATCTGGTTTTTGCAGCTCTTTTCTTGTTCAACTAACCGCAGATCTGAAGATATTGGCAGCCACTTTTGTTGTTAGGGCTATTAGTTATGCGTAGCTAAAGTGGTCCTTTTTCGTACACTTCGACAAAGGATTCATACTAACACTTTGGGTTGGGTCAAAGGCCCTAATTTTAATGTAAATGATCTTAAATGTAAATTGTGGGCCTCGAAACATATTTTGGGACCGTAGTA